>JANHQD010002604.1:0-125605 GCA_024721195.1 Marasmius sp. AFHP31
AGTCAGACAGTATAACCAAAAAAGCGCACCACCCAAATCCTCCTCTCCAACCAAGATGATCCTCGTCTCTGGAACGTCCTCTTCTCCATCATCATACTCTCCATTATTTCCCTGATCATCACCGTCCACGTTCATCCCGTTCTCTCGCCACGGGTCATCCGCCCGAGCTTCTCCGCTCACCAGGTAAGTCGCGACCACTCCTTGCTCCTGTTGTGACCGGATTTTCTGTAAGAAAGCGTGTAATTCGCTGCGAACTCCCAAGATTAGTATATATTGCTCTCGAAATCGTAATCTGACACTTACTTTTTGGCATCGTTGACGTGGAGTGACTGTTGTCGAGACAGTGACCGATATGTAACCTGCGTGCAGATAAAGAGTGGTCAGTTCGCGTTTCGTAGAGATCTTTACAAAGTTAGCTTGCAATGTTATGGTCTATGAGGATCTGTTTCGTTAGGAAATCGTATATGGACTTGGAGGTCATGGTGGAGGGTGGTGGCGGATGACAAGGGGTTCAAACGCGTCACGACCCACGCGTGGATAACCACAATCACGAGCGCTTACAACTTCCGACTGCTCTTTCAAACTAGTTCGAATTCATGAGTGGCCTGCATGCAATGCGTTACCATCCTATTCCTATTTAAAACTTGGGTTTGTAATGACCATAAAGGAGATGTGCATGAAAAGACAGACAACGAAAGGAAGGTGCGAACGATAACACTACGAGAGCATGACGACCATAAATACACTGATGAGCAGAGGAAGCGTGGTATGTGTGTGTGGAAAAGAAATAAGAGATGTCCTTCGTATGCAAACTTTCAAACCACAGCAGTATTCCGTCTTGAAGATCTCCGCTTTGCGTTCTCTTTATCAACCGCCTGCGATTTATTTCTGAGTTTGGTATTCCTGACTTCCATCATCATCTGCCTCCCTACAGGGGAGAGCTCAGAGGAGGATGCCGGAGAGGGTACCATTCCAACGGGAGGCTTAAATGACGACGGCGTGACAACAGTTCGAAAGAGCGACGATCGTGAAGAGTTGGAGCGGATGGGAGTGGAGGGCACCTCGGCCTTCGCAGAAAGACCAAGGTTATTCTCTTTCTGCAGTGCTTCTCGCAACCCAATCGGGGTGGGCTTCCTGTGTTTCCTGTGCTTCTCAGTCCTGCGCGGCTCCGCATAATGGCAGTCGGCAGAGTTGATGGAGGTTGACGAAGGGGAACGCTGAAGCTTACGTGGACGAGAGATTATGGGTGTGAACGGATCCACGATTTGTGCAGAAGTCGCAGAGTTGGAGCGATCCAAGAGGCTTCGACGATATTCCTTTTCCTTCAAGCTCGAGCTCGAGCCGCGTTTATGAAGTGAGCGGGGACCTCGAGGGATACGAATAGGAGGTCTGTTATGTTCTGGATTATTCGAGGGAGTAGGTGCAGTGACGATGACTTTCGTGGGCACAGTCATTATAACTTTGACTTTGCGAGCTTGAGTGAGCTCTGAACTAACGTCTGATTGTGAAGCCGGAGGTACAGACTCAACGCATTCTTCGCCTGCGTCTGGTTCGTTGTCGACAGGCGAAGAGGCACGTGAGGAGACACGGGAAGCGGGACGCTGCTGTGGTTTGGAGCTTGGTTCGAAGGGATCGTAAGAAATGGCGCGTGTACGGTGATGTCCGAGGGTATCCATAGTTGTCGTGGGTATAGGTGTCGCAGGAATTTGTGAGATGGTTGGGGTTATTTCGATGGAGTGATCAGATGAAAAGTGGGAGGCGGACACGCCTTCAGTGGTGTCTTTGTCAGATGGTGAGCTAAAGACGCTGGGCAAGTCAGGAAGAGACCTCTCGCAGTCTTCTGGTGGTCGCGACCTGCGGCGTTCAGTCAGGAAACTGAAGATCTGAGAAGCCCTCATGGGGGTCTTAGGATCCTGGCTTCGATAAGGGCCAGGACCGGGTTGGTCGTGTGTCGCATCAGACGGTGAGCTGAATGCACTCGGTGGATCGGGCAAGGACCGATCACAGTCCTGGGGTGCATGGGAGCGGCGCCTTTCTGTGAGGAAGCCGAAGATCTGGGAGGCCCTTGAAGGGGTTTTCGGATCGGGGTTGGCATATGGGACTGTTTCGATGTGACCAGACAGTAGTTCTGATCGTTGAGAGTCCATACTGAGCTCAACCTCCATCGAGGATATTGTGGGGTTTATGTAGTTACTTGAAAGATCGTTTTCCATAGAGAGCGTAATGTCGTGCTGACCATCATGAGACAAATGATTGTGGGTTTCGGGAAGATTATAGTCGAAGTTGTTTGGAGTCTGGAGAATGAGAGAAGACATGGAAGAAGCTGCGCTACTACCCTCACTGTGATTGAACGTTCAGTTAGAGGGAGAAATTGAATAACCGAGAAGTGACTTACCCCAGATAACGCTCAGCCCATGAGATGTCGCCTTCAGTGGCGTTGAGGTCAGTCTTGCTGGAACCACCCAGTAGCTGACGCAAAGTCGAACCACTTCGCTTCGTTTGAGCACGACCCTGTTTCTCAGGACTTTCTGAGAAGGCCTGTGCGGGGAGATGTCCGTGCTCATCATACAGATCCAAAAGGCTAGCGACAGACGGGTCTCTGCGGAGCCTAATGAGTTGACTCGCGTCTGCATCCGGCTCAGCGAGAAGAGTCTGCGGGGTCCCCAAGTCGTCCTCAGAACTAGGTTCTATGTGAGGTGTATGGGGTGCGCGCGGGTGGACCTTTACGCTGTAAGTTCCTCGTCGTGCAATGTTCGTACTTTCAAGGCTGGTGGTAGATTCTGAAGGAGCGTTCAAAAGGTTGTTGATGGGGTGAGCTGAGTTCAGTGGTTAGTTTGGGAGGTTCCTAGTATGTCCAGACTTGGCAAATACTCACGGAGGGGAGGGAGAGAAGTGCAGTCCATCTCCGAGACAACAGCAAACCGCGTTGAGGATGAGCGGAGAAGAAGATTGACGGCGGCCTCCGTGTCCTCCTCGGTTGAGGCTTGTGGGCGACAGCCTACCTCATCGACTTGGACGTTGTGGACGATTTCTGGCCGCTTCTTCTTGCTCTTCTTGCTTCCGAGCGAGAGAATTCGTTTGAAGAGTCCCATGTTTCTTGACGATATTCGTGTAAAGGTCGTGGTTTATCGTGAAGAAAGACAAGGCGATATGTCTCTCGTCGTCGTCGCTGTACAAGTTGAACTTTGTGGCCAAACAAGCACAAAGCACGCTCGCGTTGCTTTTATGTCACGTGCTCGCGCTTATGCCGTTCTCTGAGCGACAAGCGCCTAGTCCAAGCGCCCGTCGGATGCTAAGGTCCCGATTTGGAAGGTGGCCCGATATGGGCGCTTCATACTGCAAATTCCTCCAGCTTTTCTGACTCAATAAACCATCCGCCTTCTTGCTGGGACCCAAGTGATTTCTGTCTATAACATACAAAGAAACGTGCTGAGGTGCTGAAGGGTCGTGTCGACGGCAAGGGGACTCAAAAGAACCGTCTTCATCGGCAAAGTCTCGCTCCAATAAGCTGCCGGCATCGCCCTGCCTCGTTCCACCATCATATATTTAAAAGTACTGACCTTCCCTTCAACCTTCCCTCCATCTTTTTCCCCCCACTTACGACCCCATCATGAAAATCACGCAAAAGATTGAACAATGCGACAAGGCGAAGAAAGTCTGGTGGTCTTTCGAATATTTTCCTCCGCGGACAGCACAGGTATGCCCTCCTCGTCCGCGAAAATTCAGATAGGGCCATAGATCACGATCAATCTCAATGTAGGGCCTGCAAAACCTCCTAGATCGTATCGAACGTATGAGAGGCTTGGGGCCTGAGTTCATTGACATTACATGGTAAGTACAAGCCTTGACAGACGTGACCGAATCTGTGCTAACCTCTTGAAAGGAATGCTGGTGGACGAACTTCTGACTTGACTGCAGAAATGGTGAAGACGTGCCAGGGATCGATTGGTATCGAGACTTGCATGCACTTGACATGCACCAACATGCCCAAGGAGAAAGTGGATATTGCTCTGCGAGTGCGTTTCCTCCATTTCCATCCAGTTTACACGTTTTGATGTTTGATGTCCCTGGTAGGAAGCGAAGGCTTCTGGATGCCGCAACGTGCTCGCCTTGCGTGGTGACCCACCCGCAGGAAAGGAAGACTGGGAAGCCGTTGAAGGAGGCTTTGTCCATGGTATCGACCTGGTCAAACACATCAGACGCCATTACGGCGACTACTTCGACATTGCTGTTGCTGGTTTCCCGCAACATATGCTTCTCCCTAAAGAAGAGCTAGACCAAGAAATGCAGTGGTTGAAGGAGAAGGTCGATGCTGGAGTCAACTTCATCTTCACTCAGATGTTTTACGATGTCGACATCTTCATTGACTGGGTGAAGGCAGTCCGTGCTGCTGGAATAACCATTCCGATCGTTCCTGGAATTGCCCCAATCCAGACGTGGAATGGATTCGTGAGAGCAACGAGTTTGGCAAAGACTATCATCCCGCAGAAGTTCTCGGAAGCTCTTGAGCCCTACAAGAATGATGATGAGAAGGTCCGAGCTATTGGGACGAAACTCGTTGCTGAAATGTGCCGGACTATTCTCGATGCAGACCTCGATATTCGCGGTCTCCATTTCTACACCATGAATCTGGAAAAGGCGACGAAGATGCTGCTTGAGGAGTTGAACCTCGTCCCTCGAGTCGAGACCTTGAAGCCGCTTCCATGGAGACAGGTGAGGCCTACACCGTTCTTCGAATTTTTGGATGTATCCCAACTTTTTTTCTAGTCCCTCACGCCAAGCAGACGTCAAGAAACCATCCGTCCGATCTTCTGGGCCAACCGAACAAAGTCGTATCTTTCCCGAACAGAAAACTGGGACGAATACCCCAACGGTCGTTTTGGAGACTCTCGCAGTCCCGCGTATGGTGAATTGGATGGATATGGTGTTTGGATCAAACAGACAGTGAGTCCCTTCTGCTCGGTTTAGTTTCGGAGCTGATGGATGCATTTTGGACACCCTAGAAAGAGGACGCGTTGAAGTTGTGGGGCGAACCCAACTCGTTAGCGGACGTATCCGAGCTCTTTGCCCGGTTCTGTCAAGGGGATCTCGTGGCACTGCCTTGGTCTGACCAGGCACCTGCAGGAGAGACCTCCACCATCTCCGAGAAGTTAGCACGGATGAACAAAATGGGTTTCCTTACGATCAATTCGCAACCTGCCGTCAATGGTGCCAGAAGTGACGATAAAGTTTTCGGATGGGGTCCCAGCAATGGCTATGTCTATCAGAAGGTCCGTGTGGCTCCCGCAGATTCATTCAAGTACTGAATCATTCCCGCGTCGCGTTTAGGCATACCTGGAATTCTTTGTGCCACCTGCGTTGTTAACAATCTTGCTATCTCACATTGAGCGAGACGCGGATATCACCTACTATGTTATTAACAAGCGAGGCGACCTTCGTACCAACACACATTCTGATGGACCCAATGCCGTGACTTGGGGTGTTTTCCCGGGCAAGGAGATAGTTCAGCCAACGATCGTCGAAGCTGTCAGTTTCATGGCATGGAAGGTTAGCGGGTCTAGTCGGTTTAGTAAAATTTCGCTCATGATTCATGTCTTTGTGTGCAGGACGAGGCTTACGAACTCGGTCAACAATGGGCCAAGATCTACGACGCAGATTCGACCTCCCGAAAGGTCATCTGCGAACTCATGGAAACTTGCTATCTTGTGAACATTGTCCACAACGACTTCCACGACCCAGACGCCATCTTCAGACCCTTCTTCAAGGCAGGGGAAGAATATGCGGCAACAAAACCCACCAATGGACACGCCAACGCTAATTAAATCACCCGTTCATTTTTTCCCCTTCTCTTTCGGAGTCACAGCACTTACCATCTAACGTTGCTCCAGGATTTTAGACACCATGTCCCCATTTTGCTGTTGTATTTTTTCTGCCTTCCCCTTGCGGGTTCAACCCCCGTAACGACACTCACTCATATTCGACCACGCCACCACCACTATATCGCATTGACTCTCATACCCCTCTAGTCACATTGTAGCACTCTTTGCATCAACTGCATTACGCATATTGTATTCTCTTATTCACGTTTAAGTACGCCGGGAACGGCGAAAAAGTCACAGTACTATTACACCGAAATATATTGCGTATCATTGAACACAGAACATATCCATCGAAATACCGAGCCCAAAGAGTTCCGCCGAACGATAACTATGGTAAGAGTTCCGAAAAGTAATAATTGGTATCAGTTGGGGGTGGTCCAGCTGTAAGACCACTGGGTATCTCAATCATTTCACCGGACAGATCTGATCAGCGGATTCGTGAGTTGAATGGGACCTCATTAAGAAAAAACAATGGCATGACTTGCCCAATAACTTAATCTTCAGTCCAATCTCCGTTAATGCCTGCACAAAGCCTGCGGTCTCTTTTGACGCGACGTGTCCTCCGTCGCGGCGAAGCATATTGAGACCATCCGTCCAATCCGCCCAGCGAGACATATCGGGGGCAATCTGATCTGCAAGCGACTGCCCATGCTGGCTCATCAACGCGAATGACAACGCGGATGGTGCCAGCATAGATGTCGGTGGAAGATCGTTATGATCTCTCAAGACGTGAGGTGGTGCTATCCCAGTCCCGGTCGCGATTTCTACTATAGCCGCGACTTCTATCCGCTCGGGTAGATCTTCGAGTCCGTTTCGTACGGGGAACTTGACCGCGCTATCAACGTAATGTAAGTACTTCAACCCGTGGTCCTGTGGGTAGTGTAAGGTACCTCCACTGAGAAACTGGCAACAAAAGAAGGACGTACCAATCGCATGAAACGCCATGGCCTATTCGGCCTGCGGACGGAGTCCCGGGGCAATGGATTGGAACTGGGAAGCGCATTGATAAACCATGCTCCCTGCATCAGGCATTGTATCCGCTGCTGGCGAACGAACTCAAACGATTCCTTATATATCTTTGCCCGGAGGTTTCTGCAGCGCAAAGGTGAGAGTCCGCGGACAGCAAGGCTTCGAGGTCTCTTACCGTACGGGGACCTTGTTGAGAAGATCATCCTCCATCTCTAGCTCTTTCATCTGTCTATCCCTCACTGCTCGGTATTCACACTCGAGGAAGTCTTGCTCAACTTCATGCCACGCCCGTTGGTCTTCCTCGCGGAGAGAGACCTTGACCCTGGAGTTTCGCTTTAATAGGTGCCCGAGGACGACCAAATTGTGGAGTTCTTACTGGCTGCGAACCAAGGCGGCCACTCGGGCAAAATCCTCAAAGGCGGATCCGCTTTCGCTCCACATCCTCAAGAAAAATTGGGTCGCTAGTGAATGGACTTTAAAGAAGTCAAGGAAAAAAGGCTGGAATGTTGTGGAGGTGGAATCTGAACGACAAGAAAGTCAACGGAGTAAGGCGGTGCGACTCGACGTGTAACTCACATCCCGGAGCAAATACAGCCCAGTGTTCACATAACAGTTCTACAACTTCGTTTGAAGCCTTTGCTATCGGACATCTTCGATCAGGTGGACGACTGAGCTGCTCCAGGACGACCTAACCCAGAAGACGTGTTAGTGAGCCAAGGACGACGAAGGGTATAAACAAAAAGTCACCTTCGAGAAATCAGGGTCATGTTCAACAAACCATTTCTGTGCTGCATCATGAGCCAGGATTCTCATTCATCACATTATACGTACGAAGCATTGAAGACCAAGGACTCCAACGTCGTTGAACTCCTGATCGATATCTTCGGTATCAAACCCCAATTTTCGCCACTTCAGAGGCCTGTCTGCTTCATCGAAGTCCTCTCCCAGTTTACTGGAGGCCCAGATGAACTTGAGATCTCCTTGATGAGCCGGGTGACTTTCTGGCTCGACAGGGGTGCTCTTCTTGCGATACGTTACTCTAAGCATATTCGCCTGGAAGTCCAAAATACACGACGTCAGTTCCTCCATTGTATGATTTGACATAAGCCGCTAGTGTTCGTTTGAGACAACCGTCAATGAAGATGAATGGATAATGAGGGGTTGCGCGCACCACGACAGCCCTTCGTGTATTTAGCCTCTCCAGTTCGGCAATGAACTCTTCCCAACGATCGTCGCTCGCACGAGACAGTAACGTGTTTATCAGCATCATACTACGCATGATTTAGCAAATGGACTGGAAATGTGATGCGAGGAAATACCTATGCTGGACCATTACTGTGTCCCCACTCCCTAAACGATGTACGACGGTATCCAGCAAGGTTTTCTCCCTTCTCATTTGCCCAAAGACCATCGTGAACCCATAGCGATAAACTGAACCGGGAGGTGGTACAGGCGAGGCTTTAGAAGAACTGGCTTGTGGCCCTGGAGCACTCATAGGATCAGCCTCCACAAGTTTCCTCAGTATCGCGGTAGCGGGTCGGCAGACGTTTATCGGAGATTGAGGGTCAGAAAGTATTTGAACAATCCTCATTATGAAGGTGTCGGTTAGATTGGCCCATCCGTAATCCAGCTCCATTAGATTCTGCATAGCGAGGAGAGAATACTAGTGGAAGGCATAAGGTTATGGTGTGACATGAGACCAGGTCGAGCCTCACCGCCAGTGGATTCCCGTGCGTTTGATAGATTACATCGACCAGATTTGCTACTCCGTCGCTGTTGATGAACGCCTGGGCGAATTCGGCCTCCTAGAGCCAATATGAGATACTAAGATACTCATGAAGCAGAGAGAGTCCTTCGCACTCACATGAATGTATTTCGAGACTTTGAACGCTGTCCTCGGCGTGTTGGAATCTCGTGCTGCAAGTCTCATGGCATAGTCGCGTCCTTCGCGCCCTGGTGCGTCGACCAGACTGATTTTCAGGTGTTATGTAGAATTCTTCGCCGCGAGAAATGGGAAGACGCACCGAAGATGAACCTTTGCCTTGATCTTCTTCCTCAAGTTATCGTTCGTAACAAGCTCCTCATCATCATCCCGCAAAGCATAATCCGAAGGAGAGCCTTGGATCTTCAAATTCACGCACAATTGTTTGATGACATCGCTGACCGTGAGCGTAGGGTCGATCCGTGCGCGGACGGTAACCCCATTCGCACAAGAAACATTATTTGTTGGAACGAGTGCTGGTTTGGCTTGTGTGCTTGATTGAGGGGTAGAAACAATGCCGTTTGTACCGGTCGATGGGGTTATTGGAGTTCTAGGTGACGACGTGAGGCTTGGAGTTGACATTTGGAATAGTTCTGGCTTTGATTAGGAAAAGGGTTCTCTATTTGTGTAGGCAGTCCACCTGGGGGATGTTATATCTCGAATACGTCGATTACTAGGTAAAAATACCGAATCGTACCGGTAGAAAGTCCGCAATCCAAAAAAAAAACCAATCGCAACTCGATTCCCGAAAACAGTCCGTACCCTTCGAGTCCTAACGATAGTTCCAGCTCCTTGGAAGTCACTACGATAATAAGACGTTAGTAATGCTCTTCTATGCGAGACAGGAGCATTCAAGAAGCTTGGAAGATCAGAAAGCGAAGGTTACATCCAGGTGAGCTGAATACACAGCACACTCAGACTGACGTGCAAATGTGAACGATTCATCTTGTATGGATGAACATAAGAATGGAAGTTCAAATAAATAGCTCACCAAGTATTTTATCACGAACAATAACAGGAAAAATAAGGATATAGTGGCCAAAGGAAGGATCCAAGAAGGTTGCCAAAGCGCCAAAGCTTGTTCTATGACCGAGCAACCATGAACGTGGGAACGGAGGTTGCAAAGGGAAATTTAATTTCCCACGAGCCAAGGTGTACCTCGGAACCGTTAGTACCACCACTGGGATCCCCAACACTTGTCGTCCCAGTCCCGCGAACCTTTAGTAGGGGAGATCATAACTATCACGACGAGAGACTATGCTAGACTCTTTTCTTTTCAACATTTCATTTTTCGTGTCGATCTCATTGATTACCCGTTTGTCACCTACTACATACAAGGAATGAAACCGACAGCCCCAGCCTCGTGCCAGCTAGCCTTTCGGTGCTACGAAATCACTAGATAGACGTCCCTCAACCGGCAAAGGGGCTTGAACCCTTTTTCCAATTCCTCATCTACCCGGACTGACATTCCCTTGGTCCTCCAAGGTTCTGGGAAAGCGCAGTGATACATTCTCGCGCCCGTATCTCAGCGCCTGCATCGAACAAGTGACCAAGTTCAAAATTGGAAGACATCCCGCCCTCTGGCCAGCCATTGTGCTGTTTCTGCATATCCTGTAGAGCTGAATCTCGATTCCCGCTCAATCGTCCCCGTCAAATCTCGCACTTCATCCTTCGGACGCGACCTTCCTATCCTGGTGACCTCTGCTCAAGTACATAACATAGCACTTTGCCGTTCCGTGATTCAAACGCCGGGCGCCTGCCATGTATAATAATTACGATTATTGTTCCGCGGGAAGTATGGTTTTGTGGCTGTTTATGGGTTTTCATACATTGTCACGTCTCGATTTCGATCGATTCCGACTGTAAAACCGACGACTTTCGTCAACGTCGCACTGTACCGTTCCCAGCCTCCCGTTTGTGACTCACAAATGGCTCTATTTCCACCGCAAAGGCTCACATGCTCACTTCACACCTACGCCGAGGTACATCGTGAGCATGAGCCACCAAGTTTCGTATTGACAATTTCTCCTTTCAAGAGGACCTCGAATAAATGCTACCAGGTGGCAATTCATTCCTCCCATGTACATGCAGAGGATTCGATCTCTTGCGTGCATTCTCTTATCCTAGAGCGCCCCGTTACTTTCACGACCTTCTATACAATTCCGTACACCCGTCGCGTACTGCTCCGAAGGTCATCGAAGCCAACCGGAGGAACCTCAGGCGTCCTATTCATCGAATTTGAATCAAAGACCCTCTTGGGCCTCTTCCTACCTAGGCACCTCATGTGCAATTCAATCAGCTAATTGATGGTCGCAAAACGAATAAGCCCCGCTTCCCTACAGCTTCCGCTCAACCCGGGGCGGCTTGAACTCTACTGCTTTGCCCAGCAGTCCCGACCCTACTGGTACACGATGCAACCGGCGCATCAGGCATAGGGCCTCGTACGAGGGGGTGGGACTCGTGCGCTTGGTGCGTTACCTCCTTGAATTGAATCTTTTGAATGGTCTTCATCTCAGAGACGCCGTTCGAGATCCAGGGTGGCAACGATGTAAGAGCAGGGCCATTGAACGTTCGAACGGCGGCTGTGTGATCATCTATCACCTTTCTTTTCTACAAAAGAATTCCTGACGAAAATGGTACCAGGTAAAACTGTTATTCTGTTCACCAGCCAGTTCAATACAGGAAAGAAACTTCCGATCGACCACCTAGTCGGGGACAAGTTCACAAGCGAAGCATTTATTCCTGAGCCCAGTGCAACTTAAATTCTGTCGGGGACTAGGTGGTATATGTATTGAGACTGGAGTTGTTAATCTCGTGGTACCGACAAGTCTATGTATGTATGGTATTACAACATGTGAATTTGATTCAGTTGGCCCTACTTCTGTGTACATGTACTTCCGCAAATACCGACCGTTTACTCTTATGCCGTGAGCTCGTAAGCAGCAGCGAGGGCCACCTTAGTGAACTCGAGTGAGTGGGACCAGGAGAAGCCACTGACCGACGTGGTGTCCGACGCAGAGTGGATTACAGGGTTGTCGTTGCCAGTGACGGCTTCGAAGGGCATCGCGGTCGGGTATCCAAGTTTGTACCAGCTTGCATGGTCGGAGCATGCGTAACCGCACTATCGACATCGGAATTCAGTATAGGGTCACACCACGACGTAGAGCGAACGCACCGGTGAATCGTTAGCAGCAGGGAGCGAAGAATACGCGCTGATGATTTGTCTCATGAACGAGTTCAATCCACTGTCAATGTAATCCGCCTCGAGTGCGATAACCTCGGTAGAGCCAGGTCGGAAGCTGTTCCAGAAATAGATGAGACCCTCGGATGAAAAGGTCGATGGGTGGGACTTACTATCCGGTCATATCGAATTCAATCATGGCTTTGACGCTAACGCCTGAGTTCTTGTAGCTGGTAGCAATGGCTTGGGATCCAAGAAGCCCTGCTTCCTCACCGGCGTACCAGTGGAACTCGAGGGGCGTCTTGGGCTTGTAGCCAGAGGCCACCAAAGCACGGAGGGCTTCGATCAAGTTCACTGTGCCGGTACCATCGTCGTCGGCTCCGGGAGCGCGTCCACTGGTGGGGTTACTCAGGTTGATGGAGTCCATGTGAGAACCGAGGATAGTGACGGGACTGGAGGCAGATGTTCCGGCAATCTTCACAATGATACTGGATTCTACCCAGCTGTGCGTAAAGAGCGACGCGGTGATATCCGAGCGACCAGAGGTGACCTAACGTGAGATTAGGAAACTGAACACCAACTCACGCCATATAAAACCTGAGACTCACGCTCTTGACTTTGTTCAGAATCCAGTTGCTAGCATCAGCTCCTGTAGAGGACCTGTAGTATCGGTTGTTGAAAGCGGTGAGGGAGCTGAGTGATGACTGCATGTTAGCGGTGGAAAGAGTGCTCAAAATCGGCTTGATCTGAGTCTGATGTGAAGGAGCGGGGTCTAATTTTACACTTAGCAACCAGACGAACAAAATGAAAAAAACCGACCACTCACAAGTCGCGAAGGAAGCAAATTCCGAGACAGCTGGAAGGTTTTGCTCAATTTCATACGTCTCCGTAACGTCGAACTGTAAGACAAGATCTCGCTTCAGTTAATCTCGAGTGATACTGATGAAGAGACTTACGAACTGCTTTCCTGCGCGCATCAGCTCAAGCTTCTCATCTTCAGTCTTCCACACTGGCTCGGCTCCGTCCTCCAAACTAAGGAGGCGGAGATCTTGTGCGACCTTTGCCTCGATCTCCTCATGAGAGATAGGCACACTGCTGACGAGTGGCAAGGCAACAGCGAGGAGAGTAAAGAAGGCCTGAAGTCTCATAATGAACGGTGGAGGGTCCCAAAGGTGACTGCCAGTGAGCAGTCCAGACGCCTGCACCTTTATAAGCACGGAGCTGGGCAAGGCAGTTCTTCCGACTCATGTGGGGAACGTGGCTTGGCGAAGTCAGGAAGAAGGGAATCATTTCAAGTGTGTAGAACATCGCATGGTCGAGTCTTATCATGGTACAGCGTGCAGGTAACAAGCATATGCTGATAAGTATGGTTCTCGTGATTGATTGGGTTGTCGTAGTCGGGCGACCCAGGTGACGACTTGAATGTTGTTAGATTCCTGTTATTTTTGAGCGTTGAGATTGACCAGTCCAGCACTTCGTGCGGTCCGCCGCGTGAAGTTACCCCTAGTTACCCCAAGCTGGTGTCCCAATCTGCTGAGATTGTAGCTGACCATGTGGAACATTGAGTGTTGATGCTCTACAAACCTGTTGGCAACAAATCATATCATATGCGATGTCAAAAGATGCACAAGCACGCACTTCATAGAAAGCCTTCTCGGGGTGAATTTCGCCATATACTAGGGAATATTGCCTGCATGACGCGACAGAGCGAAGATCCGTCGAACGGAACTTGGAATAAGAGATACAAGGACAGAAGCTGTAGAAGATGGGAAGGAGTATGTTCTATATGCACAGAGATAGCGTGCAATCGATGTGCACATGGACGTTCCCCGGGAAGAGGAAATTTATGGGCGCTTGTGGGTCCTGGCATAATCACGAGATTATAAGCGCCCATCTGCTACTAGACTCTTCAACTTATTGCACACCGTTTAACCTCACCTCTTCTTCGCGCCATGCTATTCTCTAACGCACTAGGTATTGAAAATACCCGTGCATCAAGCCCATCTATCTCTTCTGTCGACCTAGATGCTGTTCCTTTTGCAAATTGTAGTCTCATGTCTGAATCTCTTCAATCCCTGGACACTGTCTCGACTCTATCTGACACTTCAACCCCGCCGATTCCCTTTGGCTGTATGATTCCGATGTCTACTTTTCTTGAAGCTACCAACAGTGGTATTATGGTCGAAACAAACCAAAGAGCAACGACCACCATTCCTACACCCCCGCGTCTCAGGACAATGTTGAAGGAAAACTTGTGTATCGAGCGATGGTCGGTGAGTAGTTCACTTTGCGTTGGGATGTCAGCGAGAAGGACTCATTGTTTCCAGAATACTATACGAACCACATGCGAGGCACCGGGCCATACACCATGGGGCAACATCGGGGACTGTGAAGAAGTGGATTGGATCCCGGAAGGCTCAGTACATCCATACGCATTTCAAGAAGCTTTGGCCAAAGCTCGGACTAGAAGAGAGGCGTGCTCAGCTCATGACGCAAAGGTCAAGGTCATTACAGAGCCACAAGACTCGGCTAAGCGTCGGCGCCGTCAAACGACGTGCGACTCTACCCATCGCAAGGCTCTAGTTTTCGAGCGCGAGATTACTCTGGATACCGGAGGGGAGATCAAGAGATGGTCACTTCAGGTCCCGGCAGTGGATATGAGCCCTGATATGGTGGATGTAATGCTGGAGTTGCGCCGCCTGAACTCGTTCTTCAAAGAGGAATCTGACGAACCTATGATGACCCCGCCGGCCCTTATGATCTCGAATTCTCATTCTGCTATGGCCCTGTCTCTTCCCTCCACCGCCAGTCTTCACAATTCACCTGCGCCAAAAACACTAGCCATTCGGCGAGGGAACCTTCCGCTTCCACCTTTGTTGACGAAAAGCGAGGTTCCAGGCATCCTTGAGCTTGATCCCTATCCTGGTATACCCTCGGCGTTTCTTGGGGCGTCGTACTCCGCTACCGTTTCCCAGTCCCATGATTGTCAGAGCCCGCATACGATCTCCAAGCCTTCGGGAGGATTCAAAGACATGATAAACACACTGCGATCTCAGTGCGCCACTCTCCAGATCCGCCAATCGCCTCATGCCACAAATTTTGATGCAAGAAAACAAGGGCTCTTGGCTAATGGGAGTCATGCAACTGATGAAGAAGATGAATGGAGTTTCGCTCGACCCCTGTTGGAGAAATATGGGGATCAGCCCTACCTGCGCGACCCACCCTTGAACTCCAAGGTTACTCCCCCTTCGGGGGCTGCGGCAACCGTCACGACCTTCTGTACGGCAGGTTTTGCTGACATCGGCACAGATACCGCCCAAAACTCCGACAAGTACAGCTGTCCTGGTTCTCTCGTCCATGACTCCCTGACTACCATCACGCCTCCTTTCAAGAAAGCGACAGGTGGACATTCAACTTCACGGCCCACACAGCAGAGTCCAGATGGCACAACCGGATCTCGCTCGATTGAGATAATAGATACGAGCGCTCTCGCTCTTTCCTCAATTTCTCCTTCTTCAGATCGATCCCCTTCTCCCCGAAGCAGTTCTCCATGTAATCAAGTTACCCCGTCCCCTCGTGGCATCCTCAAGCGCTGTAAGAGTGTTCGTTTCGCCGAATCCCCCATTGAAGACGATGGCAGTGTCAGAGAAGCTGATCGTTTCCCTCAGCCTGCACGTTTGCGTCATTCTCTGGGATCCTCACTACAGCAGTCCCCACAGAGCAAGCGCCCGGCTCCCTTACGATCGACCGATTCTCCCAATAACAATAGAACCTCGAGACGATCTACTCCCAGTTCTACCCCGACAGCCACAGATTCTCTACTCACGCCATCGCTAAGAGCAGCCGGCAGACAAAAGTCTCCTTCCACATATGGGAAGGTAATCACGAAACCGCCCGCAAGTTCTGAGAAGCCTTCCCGCAACTCAACAGCAGTCCCTACTACATCACTTGCCTCGCCACCTCGGTTCACGGCGACGACACCTACACGTCGTCTGACCAGAGGCGAGCGCGCTAAATCACAGGTCTCCGCCACAGGTCCCCCTGTCGTCTTCCCTACTCCGAAACCTAAATCAACGACATCGGCATGTTCCTCTCCGACCAGGTCTCGCATCGAGGCGGCCCGTCAAACGATAGATGCTTCCTCTGTGCGGCCTCGTGCCTCGACTGGTGCACTTCGGGCAGCAAAAAAGGACGATAAGGAGAATCACGCGACGAAGTTGAAGGCACGGGCTTCGTTGTCGGCTTTGACTTATCGTGGACGGTACACGATGGACGAGGGTGTGCTCAGGAGGGGTATTCTCGGCGGCAATGCGGAAGCACAAGGCAGTGGTGGCGGGGCTGGTCCTGGTCCCACTAGTCGCATGCCGGTCCCTTTGCGGAAGATCTTGACGCGGTTCAAGTAGTAGCAGTATTCCATCACCGTGTATACACAATCTGTTCAATTCATAGACAACCATTGGACTCCCATCTGTAGACTGGAAGCGCCATCGAATGCTGGGGGGATAGACCGGTTCTGTCGCTGTCTCCCAAAGCATCATCACTATTGCCGATACGTGCATTAAATAACACCAGCCGATTTATTCTACGCGGAGCCCTAATTACTCATGGAAACGATATTTCATAGTTAAAATACCTTTCTTTCGGTACACATCTTTTGGCAGATTGACGTTCAGGAACTTTACCATCTTAAGTGCTACTACGAGTTCCACCAAATTTTAATCGGACACCTCTAACGCACCCCAAACTGCCACTTGTTTCATCCCTGACTCTCGTACGCATTACTCTTGTGTTTCGGTGTGAAGGACCAAGCCTCCGGCGCAGGACCTAAGAACATCTCCGAAATCTTCACCCAGTCCCGGCTGTCGGGGCTGGCGAGAAGTGTTTCTGAAAGGGGTTTTAATATCCTTTCCTACTTTCCGAAGCGACCGAGTGGCATACCTAAGTCGTCTCGCCCTCTGAATGCTGGCGCTCTGTCATTTATCCTTCCCGGGAGATGTTCGAGCAGACCTATAGGCACGTAGCGGTACTGGAAGGAAAGCGCTTCACACAAATAGCGTCGTGTGGCATTGATTCCAGCTGTGTCAGAGCCAAAGTGGCTTGATGTCGTACCCAAAAGTGAGCTTTATCACTAAGGGGGCGTGTAGAAATAGAACTCACCACAGCCCGTATTCCGCATACTATGAACGAATATCAGTCATATGAACACAACAGCAGAACCCGAAACTCACCTTTCTGATGCCGTCCAACCTTTCCCTTGAGCTGATATCCCACTCCCTCCTCTCCTTAATCTCTGTAAAGATCCACGGCTTGATTAACGCTCCTCGACCAACCATGACACCGTCCACACCGGTGCGGTCAACGTCCGACCAGTAATCTTGTGAGGAGAAACAGTCACCACCACCGTAGAGCGGTATGGGGGGTACTGCAAAACGTTGCTAAGGAAAGGGACTTTGAGGGGAAGGAGAGATGCGCATACAGTCTTCTTCCTCCTCCCGCGCCCTAACTGCCTCCACACACTGTTTAATATAATCCCAATCTGCAAGTTTCGTGTACCGTTGTTGACGGGTGCGTCCATGCAGCTACAACATCAAAGAATAAAATCTAGATTGGGTTCACAGGAATTGATGTGTCGCAAGACTCACCGTGAGCGCACCAGCTCCGTACTCCGTCACTAGCCGCGGCATAAGCTTATGAGCGTTATTCCTGCCATCTTTGACTCCCGTTCGTAACTTGACGGTAACCGGAATATCTCCCAGCGCCTTGTTCATCCCGACGACGATGCGACCCAATTTAGCAGGAGCATCCAACACTACACGATGGGGCTTGTCAGTGAAACCTTTCGCAAAAGAAGATACCTTGACTTACACGCACTACCACTCCCAGACTTGAACACCAAGTCAATCGGACACCCACAATTGACATCCACGAAGTCGATATTACCCGCGCATTCCTTCGCCAAAACCTCGGCGGTCGGGACGAGAGTGTTGGGTTTATTCCCAGCGACTTGTACGCCGAATATTTTCTCCGAGGGGTGTCGTCGGACGAGGGACCATTCTTCCTTGGATCCCGACAAGAAGGAAGTTGCGAGGCCCACTTGCAACGATAAACCGATGAGTAGGGCATATGGAAAGAGGGGAGTGGAAAAAGGTGAACATACTCTCGCCGCAGGTGATGTCAGCGCCGAAGTCCACGCATACACGACGGAAGGGCTAATGTATTATCGACTTTGAGTGACTGTCCAAAGAATGGCTTCTATAAACACTCACAAGATTTCCAACCGTCGTCAGAGGTGCCAAATCTTGGGGTGGAAACAATGAACATGGTTAATCCTCCAGTAGTTTCTCGTCGATGAGTGATGGCCCATAAACTCACAGCTCTTTCCTTTCCAGTTCAACCGCTTCTTTTCCGAGAACCTCGTTTTCGAATCCGGAGCGTCCTTTTGTGCTTCATGTTCGTTCAAGTCGGAGATACCGGTTCGCCCCTTTATGATGTCCTCAGTATTGGCACTACCCTTCTCTTCTTGCCGAACGTCCATCTGCTCATTTTCAGTTCCATTCGTCATCTGGACATCCTCGTGTGCACCTCCGTTTTCATCTTGTTGTTGAACCTTTTGGGACTGCTGAGCCTCCTTGTCGGCGGACTGCATCTCTTTCTGATACGCTTCCCAGATTGGGAATGGGAGCTGCATGTTTCGGACCGTTAGCTAGGAAGCTTTCATTCATCCGATGGTCGGGAAGAGCAGACCTTTTTCGTCCTCAAAAGTTTTTGAGTCTCTGGCCGGACATAGTTCATCTCGGTCATACTAATCGCATTTCGAGCATTCTTTTCTTCATCTCTGATCAACTCTGGTGGTTCGTTTTCCTTCCTTTGGATATGCCCACTAAGGTAGCGGCATTTGTACCCATATCTTTTGAACAGATGACGATGGCCTGGTTAACAAGATTTAAGGTTCGAGGGTACCACTGAACGCACCGACATTCCCCCAACTCTTCAAAAACAGGACAAACTACTGGCTTTCCCGTTGATGACGACGTCAGTGCAGCCACGCCAACAGCACCACCATCCGTCGAATGTAATTTTAGCGATGTCGGCTCTTCCAATACTTCGGAAACGAGCGGAATTCGAAGATCTTCTGGTTTTGCGGCGAGATAGCTGGGTATGTCGTGGTTAAAGCGACACCTGGTAGAATAAAATAAATAGACGAGTCAATACCAACATCCGTCTTGAACAAAAAGAAAAGGAACTTACTCAGACCCAAATTCACAAATCTGCCCATTCGCCGTCTTCCAACAGACGTCCAAGTCATCTCTTATCTTATTGAACCTTCGTCCCTTGTTGGCACCGCGTTTTTCCTTGCGATCGGCGCGCTTTTTGGCTCTATTTGACATTCCTGTGTCTTGTTTTCCCGGACCAGAAGCACCATCTTCATCGGGTGCACCAGAGGTGGAGGTGCTAGTGAGCTCAACGGTGGCCTTTCCTCCACTCATGCTAGAGGTGCCTCCTTCCGCCGCATCGTCGTCGGGAGGTGGTGGTGGTGCAGAGGTTTGGATGAGGTATCTGGCCAGAGAAAAATGAGTAACATTTTGCAATCGAGAGGTGCGATCAACGGAAGACTGACTCTGCTTTCACCGGGGCAGTCCCAGGCGGGAAAATTCTTTCAAGTGTGTTCGTATCTGCTGTGGTTGCGGCCATCGCTGCAGAGGATCGTGGTGCTATGTAGAGACCAAGTGAGATGAAACTTTGTTATCTTATCATTTCGGGTCAGATAAGATCAGAGATTGGTCAATGGGAGGTCCCACAGTAACGTAGTTATTCAGTCCTTATGAAGTACAAGTGCGATGTTAGACAGGTACTTATACAGATCCGTGTATCTTTCCTTAAGTGAAGACCCTCCGAAATATCATCCACTAATGCCCTCTACCGGGGAACCCGACTCTAAACGGTGGTACTCCTCGGAAGAACGGGTTGGTAGGTATGCCCAGACGGGGTGGCCTCCCGAGTAACGACGTTCGCGGCTGTTGCTCGTCCTCGCTCTCCTCTACGTCACTGTCGTCCTCGTTCTCATTCGGCTGAGCAAAATATTGAATTGGTATTCGAGTGGTATTAGCGGAGACGTGACCCACCTCCAAGTCAATAACGAGGGCGCCCATATGCCACCCAGATGCCGCCGCAGAGATACAGAACCTATCCTTCGGTTTCTTCCTCTTATGATCGAACCGTACCTCGGTGGGTACCTCGACTGCAGGTGGCTCGCCAGCGCGCCGCTCAACTGCGCGTAGGCGTTGGTCTTCGGTTGCAAAGCCCCCTGGGGCACCGACCTCGAGGCGAGTGGGGTCGCCCAGACCCAGGGCTCCTTTCGAAAATGCACCCCAGGTCAAGAGCTTCCCGTCGGCTGTCAAAGCACCGCTGTGGTAGTCACCGAGCACAACGGATATCACAGAACGATTCTGCAGCTCAGGGATGATCTGTGGCTGAGATTCGGTTGTGGTACCCATGTCGCCCATGAGGACCATAGAACTGGCACCAGTAGAATAGGCGATGAAATGCTGGAAATGCGCAGATACCTACAACCATGCACGTCCGTCCGTCAGAAGTCACGAGAGCAAGGGCTTGCGTTGAGACTCACATGGGTAATCTGCATATGCTTTGGAGGGACAGCTTTGCCTTCAGTAAAGGTCGGGTGCGTGCGGACCTTGTTGACATTACTGAAATTTGGCAGCTAGAAACGATGTGAAGCTTGTCAGGGTTCTATGCTTGAAACAGCTAGATGTCCATACATAGTTCCACCGCCCATGCGAAACACTGTCCTCCCCGTGTAAAGAATCAAACATCAAGACGTGCCCATTGTTCGTGAGGGCAATTAGATGATTATCGTAGGCTGCAATCTGGATTACCCTTGTCTCCGCATGTTTGTCCTCAATAGGTAGATCAGGAAGAGATGGTAGATGGGGAAGTACGAAAGGATCGGCCTTGATTTCGAGGGTATGGCATGGGATCACGCCCTCGTCGGCGACGGCTTGCTTATCACCCTCTGCATCCATCTCTGCCATCTTTTGATCATACTTGGTCTTCAGTACGCCAGAAAAAGGCCACCAAACTATTACAGCTCCAGACTCTAAAAGCGCTGAGGAGAAGCCCCACCCGCATTCGATCTGTACGGGTGGTGCTTCAGGGCTGAAGTGATTAGATATCAACCTAAATGGCCTTCCCCAGCACAGGAAGTTCCAGACAGAGTTCTTTGAGTCGAGGGTACATGAATGTAACCGCCCGCAGCTTTAACGGTAAATGACGGTAAGTAAAAGTTTGTATCAAGTTTATACCATTTAATATGATTGAAATGCACACCTGATACTGCGGGTGGGGCTGGGCAATTGCAACCGTAGTGGTGAATGCGCCGACTTGGCCGGTTCGTAGTATCCGTCGCTATTCAAAGCGTAGGATGTCCCATCGAGAGTCCCTGATCCGTAGAAGAGTGAGTCCAAGCATTGTAGAATGTCGGATTTTATTAGGCTGACCCCATACATGCACGCGGCCTTCCGCATCCAAGGCGTGGAATGACCTAAAGAGGTTTGTATGTTAATCGCAGCGAAACAGATACAGGTCTCGGGACTCACATTCCCCCAGCAACCAGATTCACGATACGGGTTCCGGGAAAGCGCAATTCAGTTGGGAAAGGTACGCCAGGGAGGGACGATTTAGGAAAAGTAGGTAAACCCAATCGTCCATTTTCGCTGTTTCTGTCAGACATATCAGATAGTGCACCTTGAAGAAGCAAAAGAAGATATTCCACATACCCCCAGACGTATACTCCACAGAGTCGAAGGCGTCAATCGAAGTACTGAGGTGAAGCTAAGCGCGCGCACACACCTCTGGGATTCGTTAATCGCAGGTAGATGAACTTCCATCCAGTCGTTCGGGCTGTATTGGCCCCATCGAAATTGAAATCCGAATCGAGTTTGCGTTTCCAAAGTGTATTATCGTTGCATAGTGTTGCAAAGTGCTATCAGGAGAATTGAGCTTGCATCTGATGAAACGGTCGAATTTCTGACCTTGTTTGTGGCACCGAGATTGAGTAGATCCTTGAGAGGAAGTAATGGTAAAAAGTTGTCGATGTGTAGCTCAACAGGAAGATCTGTGATTCTAGGCATGGTCGATGATGGTTGCTGGGAGAGATGGACTATCGAATGCGCTGCGCTGGACATTGGACTGCCACTGGACACTGATGCAAAGCCTATCATTCATGACGTATTGCTTACTAAGGCCTACTCTCGTGAGCGCTACGAGCAGCCGCCCGGCAGGTGGCATCGGTTCCGCCACTGTTTGTTTGCCACTTGTCACTTCAAACTCACTACTCTGGCTGAATTATCGGATATTTTCGTCTATGTCATGGTATTGCTTTTGCGGGTCACGACTGCCTACAACACATCAAAGAAAGGACATGGAACTAGAAGATCGAATTCTTCCGGCGTCTGTGGGGACGCCGTATATCTAAATTTCTGACAGGACCCCGGAGGTTGAACTTACGATGGATTTGGTGGTGCGGACTCCGAAGGACAAAGGAGGATGATTTGATGAGATCTAGTTTGTGCGCGAGTTGAGCGGCTTTCTTTCCCTTCCAAGCACATATGCATTTTCAACTTATCAGGCACTCTCAGAATGGATCTGCTCATTCACAGATTGGCTCCTCTTGTATCCGTGACTGACAGGTCGTGGTACCCGAATGTGTGTCAAATGTTAAGGTTCTGCTCAAGGTGTATCAAGCATACCGCTTCTGTATGTCTCAACGTTCACCTGGCATGAACATACCCAAATCAGTGCTGTTACTGATCTATCTGTTCTTATATAGACATAGTACCAACCTCGATTACCCGTTCGTCTCCCGTCGTTGTTGAGGATGCGGTCCTAAATTATCCCTTTGTATGGCTTCCGCGTCGAGCGGGCTGATTTATCTGGTTGACATCCGATAAATCGATAACTACACCCCGGACCTTCTGAGCACTGTGTTCGGACTGGCCAAACAAAAAAAAAGACACATGGACAGCCAGCTGGTTGCGCTTCCCACTTTTACCGACAATTGGTGTCGACATAGGAGCCTTGCTCGTCCTGCATAGCTCGAGGAGTCTCCCGACTGACCTATTTCAATTCCTCCATAACTTTTTGCACCCCCGAACGTCATTACACTCTCAAGATCTCAATGGTCGGACAAGACCTTGAGTTCTCCGTGCCACAACGGAATTCGCGGGATAGTCGGTGTGTTACGCGAAGGTTCAAGCTGTCTTCCAGGCCTAGAAATTCGTTCCTTGATGCTCTCCAGCCGAGGGCAAGCCTTTCTTCCTTCGGAACATTCGTCTGTCAGTGGGTGCGCCTCATAGGGCTATTTACTCCGGTGGGACTTGACCAAGGGGGCCTTGGTGTGGCGAAGACCAAGAGTTGGACGTTGGACAATTGCCTGCCGTGCCGGACTAGCCGACTGAAAGACATCCTTTTCACAGAGTCACTGACATTTTACGATACTTAGGAGGTGCCGACCAATTGCGCCTTGATCCTGCCATTTTATTCGGAACACTATCTCAAGAGGTGTTCTGACGAGTCCCACACACGTCCCTCTTTGGTGGCTCTGTCAGCCGCCAACGCATTTGTCGAATGTTCAACAGCACCAGGACCGTATGTACCGAGACCGTCTATCTCAGTCTATCCTCTGTTCCTATCACACCGCGCAGGTCCGTCCCTCTGGTACGGCTGGGCATTGCAACATCGCTACGTAGCGCCGGTACTACACTCAATATCCCACAATAGTTGCGGAATGTAGAGCGCGACCTGCTACTCTCCATGGGTGCAGCAAAGGTGCGAGCCACCTCTGCACCGGTCGGGACTGAGTGCACTGTTTGATCCCGAAATGTGTACGCTTGGGACAAAAATGGGACATATGAATGTACGTTGAAAGTTCATACATACTCGCATGCTGATTAGCCGCAATTCCGGTCAACATTATCCTAGCAAACGTTCCATTCAGTTCCTATTGACTAACATCCCGCCAAGGGACGCTCCACAACATCGAAAGCGGCTGTCAAGAAATCGCTGATCCATAAGCAGGGCACTTCCCAGAATTGAATCTCCACGAGTTCGTCCCATGTCTTCATTCGCTCATGTGTGTATGAAACATGCGCACAACGCAGCCAGACGCAGCCGCGAATTTAAAGACAACGTGGAAGTACGTCCCTGAAAGATTGAAGGCAACTGTCCCGTGTCAAGCCGTTTAACCCTTTTCCCCAGATTTTCTTCAGGAGTTCCAAGAAGCCCATTCATTCATACCAAGTTTTCCCAGGACGGAAGATACAGGCCCGAAGTGCGCGTATCATACAGCCGGAATGAAATCATTTTACCGACACCCGCTCGAATGGGCTTCCCGATTCAAAAGGCCTGCACATTACAAGTCCTACTAAAGAATACATCGTTGAGGAGGCGCGGATCGCATATCCCGCCCTCAGCTGATGCGTCCGAGATGAAAATAGGTGCCGCTGGAAGCAGGGAGGCAGTTGTTCTGTGGGTTCTCCAGCCAACGCGCCCTTCCGCCCGCTTTAGGCCGAGAGCTTCCGTGAAACCCTACAGTTCCTAAGTCGATACTTTGCACTGGACTCGGAAAAGGCAGCTCGACATTGAAGGTAAGACAATAGCAACACATTCGACCCTGGCACTGGCAATCTCGAATACGTGATGACAAGTAGGACACTGCTACCCCGATACTTTACGACAAACGCTCACGTTCATTCATTTCGCGAGATGAAACGAGCACAAAAATAATCATGATGGTGGGAGATCAGGATTAATGTGAGTTAGCCAACCGCCTCAAGATGATCTCTTGCACTGGAGAACATCGTAATGAGGGAGCGTGGGGACAGACGTATTTACCCATGCCTTCCGATTCACAGCCCCTCCGACCTTCCCTTTCCATACAACCTCTTTTCGGGGCGTTTTCCTCAGTTTCTTCGATAAGGACGCTCTTCCGAACACTCACGTTAGAACGCCTTTCATTTATCGACCATCCTCTGCGGCGAGACCCCTTCTTTTGTTCCGAGTCGGACTGCGGAACCGTTCTTCATTTTCCACTTTCTCTTACGAGTGGAGACTCGGTGGTCTTGTGTCAAAGTGGCATATCGTCCCGGGACCGTAACCTTCAATACTAGAAGACTCGACGTAGGTGGCGTTTTCATAGTAAGTACGACAAATGATGGGAGCTCGCAGCTGGAGTGGCCATCGGTGAGCCTGTCGAAGGACGCATGAGCGTGTCTGGTGAGGTGAGTGGCTGGGGCCAAATATGGGAAGGTCGCCGGATGTTCTGTTGACCTCTCGGAACGAAGTAGTAAGAAGTAAGTGCCACAAAAGGGTCAAGATGAGATGAGATTTGATCCAGGTCAGGCCAACGTCAGCTTTGAACTCTAACATTCAGGCTAGAAGTCGGATCTACAGTCCCTGGCCAGGACCGTCCTGTGTGTGCAGATTGCGATTGTCCCAATGCTCCACGTTGAATAAAAGTGGCTATAAGCCGATATTGCATTATACTTTACTACGACTTTACTTTAGTGATAGTAAGCTGGCAAAAATAGTGAATAATAAGTACGGTGCGAGAAAACATTGCTAAGTATACACATAGAAGCCAGGAGGTCGCGGGTCGCGGGCCAGAGAGCTATATACAACGAAGAACGAAAGGGCTAAAAGAAGGGGGGCGGGGGCGGAGGGGGGGAAGGTCCAAATGGCGTTGACAAAACGGAAAACATATACAGTAGTGATTGATGACAACAATCGTAGCGTAGGGGATAACATAGAGACGTACAGAGCCAAACTAAAAGGAGGGTACTAGGATGTACAGTTGATTATAACAGGCAGTGATACCGAAATAAGAGGAGTCGAGGATGCCCTGTATATTTAGAAGCATTGGGACTCGAAAACTATTTGCATTGAACGGTCGAAGGATACAGTGAAGGAAGTGCCAAGTGCTCGATGTGATACAGCCGTTGAAAGTCTTCCAAAAGAGAAATAGAGAGAGAAGAAACCCACACGGCGCGATTGCATCGCAGAAATTACAAGATGAAGAATCGCGCGTCCACGTTGGCGATGAGAACACCAAGCCAACGCGATAAACCCCGAGTCAGAAGGAGATGGAGATGAAGGGGAGCGTGTGGCTGAAGAGGAAGAGAAGAGCTGATAAGAGAAGAGAAAAAGAGAAGATCCGGACATGAGCAGAGATTTCAAAAGTCATCACCACGGGGGCGACTCGCGCTCGCATGTCCTGAGCCAGATCTTCTACCGCTATCTTCGTCGTAATAGGTGTCCGGTTCATACGTCATGTTGCTTCCCATTTGTAGTGGAGGCAGAGTTTCTCTTGACTCGTACCCCGAAAGAGGAGTCAAAAGAGTACTATTTGGGGGCAGACGCCCCGTCATCATCTGTGAAGGTGAAGGAACAGAGAGGGGGCGATCCGACGATCCTCCAGACTGGTAAGACGATGAATCAAGCGAATGAAGGCCATGGGTTTGACTGCTGTAGCCATATGAGGAGTGTGATGGGAGTGACGACGACATGAAGGGGAGACTCGAGCGATTAGCTGAGGATGCTAGGCCCTGATTCCAAGGAGACGAGCTGCTAGCAGTCTCGCCATATCTAGGACGAGCCGACAATGAGTTGTAGTCGATACTCCGTTCAGTCCGATCACCTGTCGTGTAGAATTCCTCTGTCGTTACACCGTAACGCGGCGAGATTGGCACAGCGGAGGAGAGGCCTTGTGAGCCTGGGAAGGCGAACCGTTGGGGCGGCGAATAGTGATGCGAATCATAGTATTCATGGTCGTCGCCCATCACGCTCCCCATGCTCGAGCGGCGGGCAGCAGCATTGGCAACAGCCTCTGACTCTTTTTTCGCCTTCCTCCACTGCTTCCGGAGCTCCTTGAATTCTAAACAGACAGATTATCAGAAAATGATATCCTCAATAGAGTAAAACGAAAGGCGAAAGGAACGGCAAACAAAGCGAGCAACGACCCTCCAGTTCGTTATGAGGGACAGTCGAAGTACGGAATTGTACCGGGCGAATTGTTCATCCGCGGGGAGAGAGAAACCACACATACCATTCGGACTTCGTTTTGCACCATGCTTTTGCATGGTAACGTGGGCGTTCAAGTGATTCAACGTCCCGTACGCCTTGTTGCAGTCTGGCCACGAGCACTGATACAGCCTCTCTATCTCGTCGTAGCGCCTTCGAGGACGCTTCTTCACCGCGTTTCCCGGCAATGCGACGAATGAGTAGGTTTTACTGTTGGGGTCCGTACTACTTCGAGTTCGGCCTGGACGTTCGCTTGGAATGGAACCACCGTGTACTTCACCCTCGGAGGGAGGATAGCCTGGTGGAAATGCAACGCGATTAGTGTCTGTGGTCGATGTGAGTAAAGAATGGGACGTACCTGATTCTGATGGGGAAGTCCCATAGGAGTCTTCTGCGATCGCATACTGGGTCAAGGGTGACCCTCCTCCAAAGCCAGGCTGAAACGGCGAAAGAGGGGAGCTGACAGCGTCAGTGCCATGAAACGAGGCACCAGAGCGTGATATCTCCTGGTTTTTGAGCTCTCGAAGCGAGCCGATACTGGAGCCCCGATGCAAAGACGGGACATAAGAGGATCGAGAGGTGGCGCTGTAAGACGGCATATTTGTGGAGAACGAGTAGCGATGGCTGGAGCTGGGAGATCCAGAGAGGTCTGGGCTGGTAGAGTATGGATTGGGCGTGGCGATCACGGCGGGCTCGGACATACGTCGATCGGGGATGGTCGAGTGAGATTGAGAGGTTTGGGGAGAATAATTGTTGGAGGACGAAGCGCGAGCGACGTACGGATTATTAGGATCGCGTTCGGAAAGCAGGTGACTCTGGTCAGGATCTGCCGGAAGGGAAGATAGAGGAAAACGATCTTGAGAAGGAGGGTCTGCAGGTGAATAGAAAAAGGTTGCAGAACGGTGTACGTCACGAGGAGAAGGGGAATTCGAAGGGAAAGAAGCAGGATCGGATTCCCTTATATTGGGTACTGAATAATGGGTAGGAGCTGGGCCCGGTGGAGGAGATTTGAAGATATGGGAGGGAGAAGAAGAAGTGTTGTTGTAAATACCAGGCGGATCATTCTCGTACATCGTGGAGGATTCAGAGGGTGAGCCGAATGGGATCCCATACTGGTAATTCGGGGAACTGATGGCCTGAACGGGCGGGGGGGAAGGGAGAGATTCGTCGTCCAGAGTATCTGAAGGCGAGCTGGAGTACGGAGGAGAGTCGAGGTGAGGAATGGCGTGGTAGAATGTATCGGAGAGCTTGTCGGAGACACCCAGTCTCGGACGCGAGGGATTAAAGCTTCTGTTACTTGCGTCGGCGCTGTTAATGTCGCTCGAGGGATCGCAGGAGGTGGCGAAATGGCATGGAATAGCGCGGGGGAGAGCGGGAAGCATTGAGCGGTGGCAAAGAAAGTGAGTGAGATATAAGAAAACCGCAGGACCGATTCGAAGCAAGGGGCCTGCAAAGATATATTAGTCGAGTTGTGTGGGCCAACTTGTATGGTCGCCTGTATCTGACATGTCTGCAACACAGAAATAGATGCCTTTCCCCACTTGTCCTCAATACAATCCAAGATGATAGATGACAGATGAATCTGCGATCCGCTTGCGTCCAAACCTATATGTCACCCGTTACTACTGTCACCAATAATATTTCCGGGTTCCCTGATCCCACATATTTTCTCCATGTAGAATATCTCCTTCTGACCCTTGGCTCGATCACCAGACCCTGGGCCTTTTCCTCCCCCATTGGCCATTGCGATACCGACAGCATCCCCATTACGACCTCTATCCGCCCCCCGGCTTCTTTCCGCGACCATCCATCATGAAGCCATTATCCGCCATATTCATGCCACTCCGGTGTTCGTTTTTTCTTCATATTATCGGCAGCTTGGGCCGCTGTCATCTTGAGTCTCCGAACAGGTCTGTCATCCGACAGGTGCGAACTGTGGCGACGTTCTGGACGGGGCCCTCTGTAGACTGCAGGGAAAGCCACCTGGAAATCAAAAGAAAACTTCATGTTCTGGGACAGGCTGAGACCTCCTGAGGCCTTGTCATCGAGGGTAGCTCGCATCAAAAATGATTTCCTGCCCTGATTTCAACGGAAGCTTTCTCCCATTGTCAGTTTACGGCGTTCCGAGATCTATGTATTGCCTGTATTCCCTCCAGAGACACAAGGACCTCCTTGTTGTGAGTTCAGAAAGGTCAGTCATCGCCATTCCCGACATGTCGTGGGTGATGCTTACCAGTGAAGCGAACCGCGCCCACCGAAAGGCTTATCATTGTTTTTCCCGTCGCCCCGGATTTTACATGTTTCCGCTGAGATAAGTAACAGCTCAACACAAGCTGAGCAAAGCTGTCACTAAGCAGGCTGAGCAGTTCAAAGCGCTCGGGCATATCACCCCGGTTTCGTCGGATCCGGGTTCTACTTGCCTTTTGCGCCATGATTAAAATGAAGGAGGGGTCGTCACCAAGTCACTTCAAAAGAATTATAATAAACAAACGCACCCTCGCCGTAAGCTGCTCGTCTTTAAAGACAATCAGTGAATCATTGAGGAAGCGATTGAGGTCCATGATGTGCTGCGTGTCTGCTCGTGTTCTTGGTGTGGGCCCCGAAGGGTCGCCTCATGGTCAGTCTAAGCGCCCGTATCTTTGACATGACTTGATGCCGAACGAAGGGGAAATGTTGCCTTGCAACTATCAAGACCGGTCATTCAGACGAGAAAAGGAGACATTAGAACCGTCCAGGTCCTCGTCGTCGCAAAATAAGAAAGACAACGGCATAAAAAAACATGAGAAAGACACGTAAATCCCATGAAATGACGAATTTCTGAGTGGACTCTCACCTGGGTTACGGGAACACGAACAGGACCAGCTGACCTCCTCCTGCCAGCACCCTGCCAGCGCCAGAACGGTAGGTCGGGACGAGTTGGGAACGTTGAAACAGCGGTACCTTTTTTTGCGACGTCACACACACATGTGTCCTTATGCGAAAACCTGTTTGACAGAAAGCAGTTACATACTCCTGACATGGCATTGTAAAGCCGCCTTTCCGACGGTCAACCCCATGTGATCTACGAATGCGAACCGCAAGAATGAAGTGGATGGGCGTCGGAGAGGGGAGGGAAGGGGAAATCGCTGGGAGTAGGGGAAGTCAGTAGTTTGTGTTCGGGCTAGACGGTCTACTCGCGCGACGCGCGAACCTCATGGCAGTACGTATGCGTGAGCCGGACGAGTGGTGGCCCAAAGCAATCGATACCAATCAATTATCCGCCCGAGCAAGATCTCATCTTTTGCTGCGTTTAAGCTCCCTACTCGTTTCTGCCAGGAAAAAATAAAAGGTAAAACGGGTCGCTATGAGCAAGAAGGGCTTGGTACGGAGAGTCGGCCACCACTTACGATTACAGTATCAACCTCAATCTCTCTGGACGCCCAGGATAGGCCTTCAGATTTTTGCGTTTCCAGCTTCTTCCTTGTTTGCATTCCCACGTCGCCGACCCATCCGTCCCTGTGTCGCGCTCGGGACGTTTCCAATTGTATACGGTGGCTTGATGCTGAGCGTAGCATGAAGATCGACGTGTTTATGGATAAATGGCATAGATTGAAGAAGGATGATAAGTTTTGGTGGTATGTATTGACCCCACGTGGATCAGTTAAGACGAATCGACGAATCAACCCTACAAGGTCACATTCAAGCAGTTTCCATCGTTTCGCAGCCGTATTCTGGACTCGAAGTCATTGAAGCAATTAGAGCCTTGATAATCGATGCGGCGAATATCCCACTGAAAGTCTATCGTATCTTTGATTGCTGGCTAGAAGCCTAGCGGTGTTGGTAGCGATGCCACAAACACAGTGCCTTGGATATCCTGTATTCAGGGCCCGTGATATTAGGACTCCACGTTTGGTGCTGTCGATCCGAAACCACCTCTTCGCACTTTCCAAAGCTGAAAGAGGAGTCGAGCATCCAATCGATGATATATTGGGTCACAAGCGGCTGTGTCATTCCCACTCTTGCGCCACATGAAAGGAGCTCTTGATGGACCGTACATCGATGAGACCGAAAATCAAGGGAATCGTGGTCAGGAGACCCGGTTGCTGCGCCTCGAGGCTCACAGGATCCCAAAGTGGACACCACAGGACCTCAAGCCGTAACTCGAATCAAGCGGCTGTTGCTAGACATTCCGGAGAAAGAGAGAGGTTGTCAACCAGGTCTTTACTTGGACTCGACACATTCATGATATGACTGTCGAAGGAAAACCATAATGGGAAGGAGGAACGAAGTCAAAATCGCCAATACCGCTGCTCTTGGAAGACACCGGGTCTGTCATGGAGCTATTACCACGGCATCAATGGTTTGCACTGTGTAGCGTCAGGAGGACCGATAGATGGACCTTCATCCGAAATGTTTTCACATGCGGTAGCAGCAGCCCAAAGTACAGGTATCTGTACTGATCATCAGCTTCCGACGTTCGGTGGATAGACGAAAGGCAAACCACTAAAGCCAGCGGTGCGTAGAACAGGAATTCGGCGTCCACTGACACGGAGGGATGTGTGAACTTGATTGACTGTGTCGCATGGCTGTAGCGCATCAAAGAAACACGAAAGACGGAAGCCTTGTGTACATTTCGCAACCGTTTCTTGAGCGCTGCGATTCTTCCGGAAGGTTGTGTCCATGAAGTAGTGAGTGGGCATATTTTACCTAGATCTTTGCCAATCCACAGTGAAAACAGGGTCGACGACGTTCCTGATAGGTTGTTGGAGGCTGTCAAACAACATTGACATCTCAATACCGACCCACTTGGAATTCCTTGAGCCTTAGCCCGAGTCTATGCCTGTTCAGAATCCCAGCTAGTACATATGCACCCGCGCGTACGATGTCAATCATTTAGATTCGCGACAATCCACACGTTGAAGGGACGTCAGAGCAGCCTGAGCTGAGTCTCCTGTTCAGCATCCCAAGCGAGCCTCAGGCCCTCAGCTACTCCATGGGTAGAAACCATCCCTGAGTTTTCCAACCGACCGGAACGAAAGCCGCAGCGAAAAAGGCCGTCGAATAGATATGGATAGTGGCGTTGTGTGTGTGATCCGGCATGTGCGTCTACGATCCTGAATAGAGCGAAGAAACTTGATATCGGGTGACCCTAACGAGATCTGTGGGGATTCAAAACAGATTTGAGATGACCAGAGAACGGTCGCACGTACGACGCACGAAAGTCGGAGAACCTGAGCACAACCTCCGCATCAACGTGAACTTCACATAGCATTCTTGGGAGTGGTCTCGAGCATCATCTGTTGGAGAGGGCAGAGAAACGTTGATAGTGCTGACAGCGAGCAGAATGAGCATCAGCGAACATCCGATTGATGGAAAAAGAGACTAAAGGATTTCGGGACTCGGGCCGTTGCGTCCACAAGCACCCATACAGACAATGCACGTGGTAGCATAGGAGAAGGTCACGCAGAGTCACGTCACGCCCCCTTGCTTGCTGCCGCTCATCATCAACAGCGACAACAATGGCACCACGAACATCGAAGCAATCCTCATCTGGATCGCGCTCGAATGCACGTCGCTCATCTCGCATCAATAACCGTCAATGTACGTACTCATTCAAGCTTGATTTCGTTCTCTAATTCGTTCGATCTCAGCCGGCCCCAGTGGCAGCAGTGGCAGCAAGAAACGAGAGCTCGGGAATGGCGAGATACCTCAAGCTAAACGTCGGAAAGTTCAGCAAAAGGCATCGGTCTCAGACCCATCCACCCTTTGTCGCGCAGATACCCCAGCATCCGAGACAATAGGTCCCCGAAGGTCGCAACGCATTACACCATCTGAACTCATCAAGAGAGAACAGGCATTATTGAGGAGGGAGCAAGGATACATACAGAAGATACAGAGTCTACAGACTCAGAACTCGACGTTGACTACAAAGGTGGAGGAGACGACGCAGCAACTGACCCGAATGCGAGAGAGCGAGGCAGAAGCCGCGCTAGCGCAGTTAGAGGAACACTTCACATGTCCATTGTGCGTTCCGCAATATCTCTTCATCCACACGAGAGCTCATTTCATTCTTATCGACAAGATGTTACGAGATCATGGCACACCCCTACTCCCTGAACCCTGGCCAGTGTGGACACACGTTTTGTGCTTTATGCATCCTTAAATGGTTCTTTTCTCGACTTCATAAACAATGCGGAGGCTGGCACGAGTCCGTCGACTGTCCAATATGCCGCAGTCTTCTTGTCATCACCCCCGATCGCACTCCTCGCCTCGACGTAACATTTCCATTCGTTCCCAATAGAATAGCCGCCACAATCTGCGAATCGCTAATAGAAAAATTGGGTCAGGCGCCTGCTGGATGCGCTTTCATGGTGAAGCGTGAAGATAGTGAGGGCATCTGGGGATCAGATTTGAATATGGAATGTAGCCGTAAGAGAGGTGAATCTAAGAAGGAAGAGGACGCGAACGAGGCGTCGAATTTGTCGCACTGGTGCCAGGGAGGTTCCCTTAGATCGGAATGGGTGAAGAAAGACAGGTACTCGCTCGTCATTCGTTCGCCGAAAATCGCGCTGACCCTTTTCTAGGGATGGCAAGAAGGAAATGAATCACCTGCTCAAACATTGGACGGAGATGCAGGCAACCGACTTCGTTTCACTCAAGTCGAAATTAGGCGTGTAATATTCCCCGCTTTTGACCCCGTTTTCCCTCAGTCACATACCATTCAGTCGACATACCCACCACAGCCCTCCTTCCCGCCATCGCTGCCTTGTGATCATCGCAGTCTCTCCAGGCCTGCCCCGGGTTGCCTGTTTATCGCGTCATTGCTCTCTTTTCACCTTCTTTGTATGGGAATCATGTACTACCACCTTTATCTTGAATCATTCCCCCGGCTTATGGTGCCACCAACGTGCATTTGCACATACGTACCGGTTCTTTTTCGATGTCACATCATGGTTACCACCGCATCTCATCCTGGAATTGTAAAATAATACTGTACACCCTGAATAGAACCTTACAGTGTCCGATGCTGCTGTCAAAGGTAAAAGCATCGCTCTTTGAGTCCTCTCATCCCAAGCACGTCCTAGGGTCAAACAAACCGTCAGTGAACACTTGGAAAGGATCTCTGTCAAAGGTGGCAGTTACCCAATCCTGTGGGGTCACCCATAATTCGGACGCCCCGTCCATCTTTCCCAAGACTGCTGCTCCTTTCCACACTAGAACTTGCGGATCAACGTCTTTGGGTGGTGGTATTATCTGAACCTTCTCCATATTCGTAACCAGCGGCGTAGAAATTGCCTGCAACCTAGCCGATTGAGACGGGCGTCAGTGCCACTGTCCTCGCTAAGGCAGCCAAACAACGAAAGCCGAACGACAAGGACAGAATTCTCGCACCTGCTATCCAGAGCGTGAGCCATGCCAGATATGTTAGCCGTCCCTCCGACTACGAGGACAGCTTGGAGGTATTTGCGAATCTTTTCGTCGCCCCCGGCCGCCCTGGCGCTGTTGAAGATCGCAACGTCCAACGGGACCTTACTGGCTTCAAAAGCGACGTCGATGCCGAGACGTTCGGCAAGACTCAATGTAGGCGAGGGTTCTCGTGTCGGATCTTTAGTAGTGTTTTTGGAAGGACTTTGCTGAGCAACCGAAGACTTGCTGTCGTCTTCTATATCGACTACTTCCATCGGAACTTCTGTTGAGTTCTCTGCTGGAACGGCGACTGGATTTTCGGCTTCCACAGTCCCACCCTGAGTCGCATCTGTCGGTGGCGGAGATTCTGGAGGCCGAGACGTTGAGCACTCTGGTAATGAAGAGACTCTCAAGCCTGGCAAAACGGCACCGACCTTCGTCATCATTAACTCGGGAGGGGATTAAATTTGGCCCAGGCATCAAATGCTGAGTTGAGATCATCATTGCGGACGTCTACAGCCAAGATGTTACCATCAACTGAGATGCGACAGAAGGTTCAGAACTTACGGTATGGTCACTTGAGTGTTCAAGTATCTCCTCCGTAACATCCGGATTAGGGAGGTCAGCAAGACTTGCCCGCTTTCTATCAAACTCAATCACACGAGGTTCGAATATTACCTGGGAAAACAGGAACATGAATTATACTCCGAATGCTAGTATGGACGTCGGGGCGTACCATGGGAGCAAGAATGATTTCGTCGTATGTGCGCAGACCATATTTTTCTGCCGGCTGGCCTGGTTTGCGAACCACGAAATCGTATAGGTTCAGGGCGACATCAACCTGCGAATTACCCCATGTCAATCCCGAATGTAAGAAACGAGCAGGTGCCGCACCTCTGACAAAGTGCATAGATTGCACTTCAAAGTATCTATGACATTCCAATCATATGATCGCGCAAGATTGGCCTCTCGGTATGGAAACCCAATACGCTCCAGCAGGACGTAGAAAAACTCCGTTATGTCGTCGCCACCGATGTTCAGAGTCATGCTGTAGTTGTCAGAGGTCGTCCCGAAGCAAGGCGGCTTTCGCTTACCGAGTATCTGAGATCACCAGGCCTTCATCAACACATGCAATAGTTGTGGTTTTTGCGCCTATGTCTACAACACACGCGCTCGAGATTCCTGCCCCGTATGTGGCTGCCAAGGACTCCTGTATACAGCAAGAGCAATAAATTGAGCGAAGTCTTAAAAATGAAGCAAACGGTTACCTGTTGGGCACACAGCTGTTTGAATCCCATGGACGCCAGGAGAAGATGGACCAGGTCTCGAACATAGGACCTATCATAAAGATCAGGAATGACAAGGACAACAGAGTATTTCTGTAAGAGTGGCTGAGATTCTGGTTGGCTGAACGAAAGAACCAATCAAAACCTACATTGTGTTCATGGGGTTCGATTCGAAGCCGTTCTTTGAGCGTGTCGCGGAGGATTGCTTCAATGTCATTGAGGACCATCTGCTTCGAGCTGTAATCTTTTGTGTTGAAGTTGTGGCCGTGGATCGGCCATCTAACTATGTAGTTCGAGGCCTGTGGATCAGCTATACGAAGCGCCTGTAGTGACGCTTTTTGAGTCGTACTATTGCAAGACCAAAGACAAGATGACCGCACCGTCTCCCCGACCAACACGTTTTCGTCACTCTCGTTTATCCAATCTACCCTGTATGGATCGTTGTGCTCTTGAATGTATTCCGGCTTGAACTGTTCATTGAATGTTGTGGCTATGTTGTTGGCATTGGGGGTAACTCGAAGCTTGTAGAACCGCATTCTCTCCCGAAGAAAACGGGTGATCATGGCGAAGCTCTCGTCGAACTGTCCGTAGATTTTTAATTGAGCGACAATGTAGATGAAGTGTGCTGCTGAGATACTGACTCGATCATCTGAACCCGCCCACACGTTTACATAGTATTCGTCTTGTTCAGGTTCTGCAACCCGCAGAGGTTTCTTTCCCCCCCGCGGTCGGGAGATACTTTCCAAGAAAGAAGGCGCGGGGATTGGTAGCTTGGTCTTTCGAGCGGCGACGTTTGGGACTGTGACTGGATTGACATCCGATGCCTTTCCTATTCGTAGATATCGTGAGCCCAGGTGAATGACGAGAACCTGGGATCCCCGTCTGCGGCAAGATCAACGACTGGAATACGCGTAATTGCGACAATACTTACCTTGCTTCTTGCGGCGGCGGTCCATCCTCCTGCAGGTGCTTGGTCTTTCGCTGCGCGTTTCTATGCCAGATGGTCTGACTGTCGGACTTGAGATACGTCGACCCGAGAGTTCTTGGATTTGTACTGGAAATGAAGAGTTGAGCGTGTAGCTTTGGGTATACACGTATATGGGGTTCAACGCACGCTAGTGGAACGTGAAATGTCGTGTATCGTATTCCTGTATCATCTCGTTTGGCATTGGGTATCCCCCTAGGCATTTCTTCTCGAGGATGGGTGACGAACAAGCAGAGTTGATATTTTGGCGCTTTTCATGATTCTGACGCACAAGAGAGGGCTTCCTTTTTAGGAAGGCTGGACTCGCTTTGACCTTTAGGGTGGTAAGTAATCGCTGTTTCAACACCCACACTGCAAGCATGATCACGTCGTGAACGTAGAGGGTATTACTATAGAAATAGCATATATATGATACAGATTACAATATAGATACATCGAGGGAATGTAACCTCTGGGAAAATCATCTGTTCTTCACCAAAATGCACACCTGTTTAGGTGATAACATGCATAAGTTATGACCAAAACAAAAGAAAGTAGAAGCATGCAGCTTACCATCCTGAAAAGAGTTGGCACAGGTTCTCCAATGAGGTAGCCTGGAGGATCAATTTGTCTACTTGAAGCTTAACGGGTAGTGATACATCGGGATCAAAGTCACGGCCTGGATAGCATGGTGAGCAAGACTTCTGTACCTGAGATGACGCTCAACATACCAGTGAGCTTCTTCTGGACACGCTCGTACACTGAGACCGCGCGATGATCGCGTACTTCACGACCTCCCAGCGCTTCCCCGACGGCGGACGCTCCTCCGGCTTCTACTCGTGTCAAGAAACTTGAGCAAAAGAAACGTGAACGAGGACACAAGCCACCTACCTCCAAAAATATCGTTCTCATCCGCTCGCATTTTCCGCCGAATGGGGCCTTGAGGATGGGCAGCTGCTCGCGCAAGCTCCGTGGTTGTATCACCATCTGCGATCGAACCTAATCAGACGCGTGCAGTCCCCAGAAGCATGTGAGAAATCCAACCTTCTGTTCGTTTTCCCTCATTAGTTTGCATGAGACGCCAGCTGATCAGAGGGTCATAGACGAAGGCTTCAAGGACGGCAAGTAAGGATTCCTTGTTGTCTCGGAGAACTTTCATGGTGATCTCGCAGGCGTTGCGGAAGCTGCCTTCAATACCGCCGACCTGTCGTGGCGCCCATAAGCTGTACGGACATTGAAATAGACAAAGGATCGTACCTCCATGGCATGGGTGAGCATTCTCGTTAGTCGGAAGGGTACCGTTTCAGGGAACTTGTCCCGCAGAGTGGCGATCTCGAAGCAGTCACCAAAGTCAATATTGATGACTTTGCCCGTGCTCCGTTCAACAAGAATATTTGACGGGTGCCGATCGCCAAGTCCAAGAATATGGCCAACCATGCTATTGACAGCAAGAGACCGGGTGTACGACACTCGTCGTTCTAGCCAATGCTCGGAATTTTGACTCTTCAACCAGAGCACCCGGTATAGATCCTGGCCCGTGGTATTTTCCAGCGCGTATTCAAATACCTCCACTTTTTGGAGGAGCGTCAGATTCTCGTAATCAGGGGCCATCTTTAAAAGGCACGTTAGACTGACTGGGACGAAGTCGGCCGAGTGAAATGGAGACTACCTGAAGCATTAGCCGGTACTCAATATTGAGCAAGACCTTTCGTGATTCACGGTAGTCTCGAACCAACACATGGAGTGTGTCACTACCTTGGACCAACCCAATTAAACCGGCATTCGGGGCCAACGGGATAACAGGGTATCTCTGTATGTGGAGGCGCCTCATGTAACTGCTAGTGTCGACGGAGAGAAGATTATTAACGAGACTGAATAGTTGCATCACCCGTTCGTCCTGACGCAAGTCCTCGTGGCCTAGGGGTGACAGTAAGAAGTAGTCGGACGAGTGAAAGATATGAAATGAAGAAGACCTTTCAGGATGTACTGGTATTCCCTTCCGTCACTGCCTTTGAGGGAAAAGCGGCGAGGTCGTTGCTTAGACGCGATAACGGTTAACTTCTGAGCAAATCCGAGGATTGTAATGACTTCGCGTCCGCTTTGATATGTTCCTGGTAGACAGTTAATAGGAACGTTCAATGAATATGTATGAAGGTCAGTACCTGGAACGGCAAGACTGAGGTTCCGTGTTGACAACAGGATCGGAGATACGTATTGAAGATCCAAAGTCGTCAACTGTGGCAGTTGTTTCTCAATTTTCTTGAATACCTTTTTGGAAGTCAGCAACATAACGGATTGAAGGGCGCGTCAAAGCGTACCGCATAGTAAATATCCCACGCCTTGTCCAACTCGCTGGTATCGCCGCGAATACGATACCTGCGACAAGCTTCTCTAGCTTCTGCCAGCTCGCGGCCGAAGACTTGTGCAAAGGAAGTTTCGCGGGCTGTTTGGGGACCCTGATAGAAGAGTTGGTCAATAAAGGTACGTGGGCGTGTCCGCAGAATAAGGTTGGTCACCTCTTCGAGTTTGGCATGCAGTGGTTCCAGGACTGCAATCATAGCCTCGGGATTTTTCTCCGTAAAATAGAGCCTCGAAGCCTCCTCAAGACCTTCATGCCACTGCTCATGCCACAAAATCGCGATCCGAATGATTTCGTGACTGACGACCAGAGCCTGCTCGACAATAACCATACTATGATCTCGCATTTCCTCCATAATCCTCATGGCAGCAGCTGCCCGCGCCTCACTAGAAGATTTGGAAGCGACAGTTAAAGGATATATCAAGGCCTGTGGGTGGTGTTTGCCAATGCTAATCAGGACGCTATGAATCGTACGCCTGATGAGGGTATTCGGGGTTTGGATACGGGCAATAATCTACACACATGGGTCAAAGCATGCACATTAACATCAAGCAGCTATCGTACCTGAGGGATGACATGGAGCCAGGTGTCGATGCCGAGTTTAGCAAAGCCCTGTGACATTGCATTGCTAACATTGTCGTGCTGTCCGAACTTGAACCACAATGTGAGGAGACGGAGGGTGTCTTGCAAAGCATCCTGATTCCGCAGCAATATCGACTGGAATAGACCTTCGAGGCTTTAGAATGAGTAAGGCGATAGGCTCCCGATACTTACCTTCAATGGCTTGCACTGCATGTTCAGCGACAGTCGTTGGATGGATGTTACTTGCTCTGTTTTCCATCTGATTGTCGAGGTAATTCACGACCTCGATATTGGCTAGTGCCCAGGTATGCCATGCCTTGTACCATTCCGGGTCATACCGTGTTGCATGAACATAGCAACTCAAGATGTCTGGAACGAGCCTCTGGAGAGGTCATTAATAACATGCACAAGTAAACGAAAAAATCGCTTACTGAGCCCCAACTGTCGTTCCTCTGCACTTGCCATTCGCCCAACTTGAAATAGCAGCGGGCCAGAAGTTTGATTAGTTGTTCATTACGCTGCTTAGAGGTATTGCGCGGGTGTTCGAGCTCTGCTTGCAGGTCTCGGGCGACCTTTCCAGAGAATTGCCTCAAGTAACTTAAGCTTTCCTCCTGAGCACCATTAGCCCACAAAAACTTCAGATGAGCGTAAACTACGTCCGGTGGTGCCTTCAAACCTTGCTGCTCGCGAGGGTGATGAGCCTTGTCCAACGAAGGGGGCGAAAGCAACGATTCAATGGTCTTTTCGGCCAGAATCTTACGATCAGATTTCCGACAAAGGTTGGCAAACTTGATCCACATCTGGGGGGCTTCTTCCGGTCTCAGGACAAGGGTCCTGACTTGAAGAATTCGTTGCCAAACTTCGACGTCTTTCTGACAACCCTGTAGACTATAGGAGCCAGCGAAATTAGTTTCAATAAATGCCGAGTCTCAATGAGCGCACCGTTTCATCCATGTCTTCCGCATCGTCGCTTGACGATCAGGCTGATCCGCGCTTTGCTTGTAGGCTATAATTTCCTCCAGCTCCGAAAGCATTTGAGCGCGGACCATTATGCTATAAATTATGTTAGTTGAGATACTGAATAGGAGCGGTAATTTTGCTAACTTGTATGAGCTGACGTATCCTTCTCCCACAAATGAAGTCAACTCTGGTTCCAAGAGATCCCGCGCCTTGGCTATGTGCACGAACGCTTTCGAGAACTGATTCTGGTGAATTGAAAGAATGGCACGATAGAATGCACGATCTGGCGAGTCCGACCTCATGGTCGCAATGTAATCATCCATCGAATCCCATTCGTTCAACGACCAAGCGGCAGCGGCGGCGATAGGACCAATTTCTCGCCGATCTTCGTTATTGGCATGGTCCCAGATATCATCCACTTGAGAAGCCAGCTGATCCCACTCTCCAAGAGCATGCAGACACTTCATGCGTCCAATCTGTACTCCTGGCGCGTGAGGGTCCATCTCCGCTTTCTTGTTGTAAACCTGAAGTGCCTCTTGCCACCGTCCGAGCCTTTCGTACCACTCTTCGTGACGCGTGACATCGTATTGCTCACGAGCCATGATGAGTGTACCCCAAGCAGCATCATGTTGCTGTAGGCGGGTATTGATGGTAATGAGTGCTTCGATCGTCGACGGGGACGCATCGGAAAAGAACTCGAGTTCCTTGTAGTGCAGGGCCTTTGCATACGCGAGAACCTTGAGAGAGTACTCCCCCAATGTTCGGTGCTCGATGGGTAAAGGTTTCTCCTCGTGTTCCATGAATTCCGCCAAGTTGAGCCATCTATGAATCAGATCTGAGGGCGCCGTCGGAGAGGAGATAGCGGTTTCAATTGATCGCACAAGATCCTCCTATAGATGAGGTTCAGTGATAATGTATACGGTTCCGTACGACGAAGATCATACCTGATATTGATCATATAATTCGACCCAACAAGATATGAAAGCGGCGTTGAACAGCTCTTTTGCGAGAGGCGGGTGAATGTCAACGAGGCTCATGCATGCACGAAGTGCGTGCGATGGCGACTCTTTCATGAACTCCACGCTCAGGCGATGCATCCAAGAACTCCAATCTTCTCTTGTAGTCACCTGCGAGACATCCCATGCCTGTTTGAGGTGTTGTTGATTCACCGTCATCTTGGCTGCTTCTGCGGGGGTCGAGTACTCGGACATCTTCGACGAGTCGTTGTTCCTGCGTTCATCTTAGATGCAGTCCATGCTTAAGGAGAGAAAGTGCGCTTACAACAGTTCAAAGACTCCTGTTTCTTGAATGAGTCGTTCCCCATTGAGCAGTTTCGAGATAAGCCCCTCGTACTTTGCATGGGTGATACGGTTTCTGAGAAGAGCCTGTACAAGCGTCAAAGACGTTTCATACATAGAAGAGGGAAGCGAACCTTGTTGATAGTGGGTACAAAGATTGCGAAATCAGATCCTAATTGGATGGCCAACGAGCAAAGCGCGTCCATGACCGCCATACGAAGATCATTGTTCCCATTTTCCAATACTCGGACCAGAGGATGAACAATCCGAGAAGCATGATCAGAGAAGTTGACTCGCTTGGAGAGCCCGTCGATAGTCTGTATGGCCCTCTTGCGCAACTGTGTCGACCCGTCAATGCGCTCGTAAGTCTTCACTATCACCGGAATGACAAGGTGAAGGTACTCTTCGATATTGGAGCCAAATGTTTGGAGGGCGTCTAGGACTTTCATCTGTGTAGTCGACTTCTTCTCCGTCAGCTCTCCCTCAAAGACTTTCAATACGAGCGGGACGATTCCCGGAAGGAAAGGTTTGAACTCTGAGCTCAAAGCTTTCCCTAGAGCTTCGATGAGAGCCACGATAGGTAGTTGGAGCGTTACATTCTCCCACAAGTCGTTGATCAGCTTGAAGAGATCGCGCGTATAGTTCCGAATGTGTTGCTTCAGGATACCCACTAGGATGGCGAGCTGTTGCAAGTGGAACTCTTGGTATCGGGCAGAAGAGGTCCGGGTGACTTGCGTGAATGCGGGGATAATCTATGAAGATGGTCAACTTTCAATGCTGGAAACGAGAGAATCCAACATACCTGAGGTAAGAAAGCTACGGACTTTAATCCCTGTGTCTTGAAGATGGACATAATGGCTTCAATCACTGCATGATGATGGCCAGCCAATGCTGGGTCCTTGAGGACCACAAGCAGGGCAGTAATAACAACGGTTTGGAAATAATCGTCGGATGCGCTCGTAAGCGTCCGCTGGTTTATCGGGACTTGGTTGACCGCCATGACCGCCGTCTCGTGAGTCGAGTCTTCTGCGCCGTGTTCCTAGAAAGATCCGGTCAAACAAACTTATTGGAGAAGGTGCAAAGTGAGTTACCTTGCGCCGGTATGGGTCTACAGCACCTAGAATACCGAGAACTTTCACCACCTCGCGTCTGACGGCTTGAGCAGGCTCCGTCCGTAAAATCTTTCCCAGCACTTGGAGTAGTTGCGGGTAGTCGACAAGAGGCGTGATAACATAGCCAGTACTTGAGCAGACTTGTCCAAGCGTGTGCAATGCGGCGTCTCTTTGGATCAATGAAGTATCAGAGAGCTTGCTCATGATGATTACCATTAGGTCAGTTATGTGTGGAGTGGCTGTTTCACCACCGGCACAGGCTAGTTCTCCCAAGCACATCAGAACGTTTGCTGCTACAGTTGGATTTGGGTCGTTGGCCTTGCCCAAGAGTACTCGGAGCATCGGTATCGCATATGGCTTGATGATCCGCTGAGTGGCGCTGACCAGTAGGGTCAGGAGGCGTGTACATTCCTCTCGGCTGCGCCTGTTAAGCCTGTAAGTACGAATACAGCATGGAAAAACATTGGTAGCTCACCGTACGGTCGAGTACTCCAGCTCCGTCAATAGCTGGATGAGTGACTTCCGCAAAGAGGGCATTACATAAGCAGGGTTGTGCTTTGCTAAGCGCCCAATCAAGGTAACGGCGGTCACTCGATTCTCGAAGACTTCATCATTGAGTGCGATAAAGAGAGAGCGAACGTTTTCGGCCTGTGCAAGATGCTTGTCAAATCGTTCGTGTAAAGATGAAAGGACGGTTTGTCGGATGGAAGGATCTGTCGTAACGTCGGTCAATACTGAACGTGGTCCGTTAGATATAAACACACCAGGATCAGCAATGCCAACCGTGAGTAGTTTGTCAAGAACATCGCTAATGACCTCAATTGCATGGCTGCTCGCTTGGTAGGTAATGGGGTCCCGGACAAACAGACGGCAGCATGTCAGGGCGGCAGCGCGCCTCACCTCTGTGTGGTCGTCCTCGAGATAAGGAAGAGCACACTGACGGACAACCTCATTCAATATGTGGCCTGGAAGTCGCAGTGAGCTCGAATCGCCCCAGAAACCGACGTATCCCTTACCGCTGAAGTCAAAAGAGCCGAGGGTGTTGAGGGCAAGAGTAATCATCTCCGAGTTCTTGTCGTTGGTGGACACTTGTGACACATTTAGTTCCCGGTTCAATGCCGCTGGCTCTGGACGCGCGAGAGACGGAGGAGCACCGAGAGGCTTATACGGCTGGCCGCTTAGGATGTGGCACAATAGGTCCAACAATCGATCTGGGCTACGATCAGCGTGGGTGCGAACAACAGAAATGTGTGAATCACCTTGAATGGTCTTCAAGAGGGGAGGAATGTGACGCGCAATCGCGGTAAGGGCCTGACGAAGGGGTTCACTCAATCCAGGAGCGAACATAAGGTCGAGCTGATCATGAAGGTATTTGGTCAAGTTCGGTCCCACAGCTGAAGCCAGCATCCCAATACATTGGAATATCGGCTCCTCCGATGGCGCGTGCTTCCGACCACGTCCAGAAAGACCAGACTTTATATGCTCCATTATCGATTCGAGGAATGTTTTCATGTCGCTGCCCACTGCCGTGGCAGTGTGACCGATTGCTATGAATGCTGTTGAGCAGACAAGATGAGAACGAATCGACATGGTATTTGGTTACGACCTTACCAAAGGAACGTTCCGTAGGCTTCTCAAGCTGGGTCAGGAGATGACCCATTGCCTTGTGTAAAAAATGCTCTGAGAACGTTTGGGTGTCGTAGGCGGCCAGAGATGGAATCATTGTGATGACCATCTTTCTGACGAGGTTGTCTCTATGAGACTTGAAGCGAAGGATCTGTTCCGCAGTGTCCATGAAATTTTCTCTCATGAACTGGAAGGCAAACATGATATTAGAGCGGGATATCGCGAAGATACGTGATCAAATTCACCATCCCTGCGTGCAACAGTAGCTCACGATAAGTCAGAAGTGAACCGTGAATGACCTCCGGTTGCGCCGATTTGAGTCCAATTTGGGCTTCAGTCAGGACCTTGGGAAGAAAAGAGCTCCGTGCTTGGCGTTCTCTCTGGGTGACAATCTCCAAACATGCGGCGAGAAGTTCAGCAGCGCCCTCTCGGACATGGACCTTCTGATCGCGGAGGGGCACGAAGATGCTTTCAAACACCTGGCCGATGTGGGAATGGAAGTAGGTTTGACTATTCCGCGCGAGTTCCTTGAGAATTAGTACACCTGCGTATCGCGGAGCTTCTGGTTTGTCTGGTTGCATCAGTTCGATTGCAGCAGGCACTTCGAAATCCATAAAGCGTTCTCCAAAAGCTGAACCTCCGGTCTCTGCAATTTGTCCCAGTGTCTTCGACGCCGCCAACATAAGATTAGGTTCCGGATTAGGTAGGAGATGCTTGACATAGTTGTAGAATCGGAAGAGGTTACGCTTCGATTCTATGGTTTCCTCTCCGTCAACATCGAGTAAGTGATCTTGAAGATGGTGAGGATAATTTAACAGTTTAATGATGACGAAGACTCACCAATCGCCAGCAGACCACCGAAGTTCTCCGCTACATTCTGGCTGTGAGTCAAGTCAAATATCCTCCTATTAATGTTATCGTCCCACAACTTCGCAGCAGTGTCTGAAGGCATCTCTGAGACCGTGGTAGCGACCTAAATGTGCGACTAAGTGAGCCTTGAGTTTAGATACACGTAGAATGTGCTCACATAGCGGCGTAGTTCGATGGCAGATTGTAAACGCGTTTCATGGGACTTGCTCTTTAAGCCTTGGAAAATGAGACTCAGAGTGTCAGTCTGGGGAGACTGATTAGTGGAGGCCATGACTAGGATGGGATCCACAGCAGGGCCCCTAGTCGCCGGTTGAAGAAGTGACAGAGGATGGTAGAAGAGCTGTGGCTTGCTGGGCCAGATATGAGTCTGTTCTGCAGTGCTAAAGTTTGGCGCTATTTTGGGCTGGTACGGGCGCTTGGGGTGCAGGCAAGCGCCCGAGTAACTCGACACCCTTCAGGGAAGGCTTGAGCCCGCATTCTTACCTACACTCACCATGGGTATGTCCACTGTTATCATTTTTTGTGCTTCAATTGACACTTGGAACGTCAGGTATCCCAAAGGTAGGATGTTAAGCTTGTTGTTTTTGTGTCGGAGGCTGACTCGCAGAGCAGTTTTTTCGCTATATTTCGTACGTCCTTCACCTATTGTTTCGGATTTCTACTCATTGTGTTATAGAGAGCGTTACCCTTTGACTTCACAACTAATTCAGGAGAACAAGATTCCGGAATTTGGTGAGTCATACCACATCGTTACTTACTTCATAGCTAATCTTGAGCAAGACAACCTATATCTCGACTTCAACGGTATAATACACAACTGTTCACATCCAAATGACGAGGACGCACATTTTCGATTATCGGAAGAGCAGATTTTCACATCGATATTCGCCTATGTTGATCACTTATTCGGTAAAATAAGACCGAAGAAACTGTTCTACATGGCGGTCGACGGGGTGGCTCCTAGAGCGAAGATGAATCAACAAAGGAGTCGGCGTTTTCGAACAGCGAGGGAGGCCAAGGAGGTCAGAGAGAAGGCAGAAGCGAAAGGAGAGAAGCTACCCGATGAGAAGGCCTTTGACAGCAACTGTATAACGCCGGGCACTCCATTCATGGCCAAGCTGTCCAAACAGCTGCGTTATTTCGTGAACAAGAAGATCACAGAAGACTCGAACTGGAGAGACGTGGAGGTCGTCCTTTCTGGTCACGATGTTCCCGGGGAGGGAGAACACAAAATCATGGAGTACATACGTCTCTCTCGTGCCCAACCAGGGTACAATCCCAACATGCGGCATTGTCTTTATGGCCTTGACGCAGATCTTATCATGCTCGGTTTACTCAGCCACGATCCACACTTCTGCTTACTCCGTGAAGAGGTCAAATTTGGTCCAGCGAGGAAGAAGAGCAACAATAATAGCCTCGAATCCATCAACTTCTACCTCCTTCACCTGTCCCTATTTCGGGAGTATCTCGACATGGAATTTCAGTCCATAGCACCTTCCTTACCCTTCCAATACTCTCTCGAGCGCATCATCGATGACTTCGTTCTACTTGCGGCTTTCGTCGGGAATGATTTCCTGCCCAACTTACCGGACCTCCACATACACGAAAACGGACTGGAGCGATTATTCGAGGTGTATAAACACGTATTACCGTCACTTGACGGGTTTATTAATGATGCAGGCATTATCAACATGCCACGCCTGCAACGTATTCTGGACGAGATGGCGACTTGGGAGCAAGAGGTGTTCGAGAGAGAGTACGCAGATATCGGCTGGTTCAAGGGCAAGCAAGCGAAGGAGCTCGAGAAGCTAGAGCAGGCGAGGAAGAACAAGGGAATGATCCTCTCACCAGAGCAGCGGGAGTTGTTTGAGAGGGTGCGCGAGTTTGTCCTGACGAAGTTGAACAAGGAAGGGGAAAGACTGCAGATAATCAATGATCTACCTGCCAAGGATCGGACGTTTTTGGCCACACTCGCCGAAAATCTCAACCTCGATGCAGCTTGGGACGAATACGACGATGACGGGAACAACCTCCTTGTGCTATCACCCCCTACGAAGGAGGATGACTCTTCGGAAGACGAGGTCGCCTTTGCGGAATCAGAGGCGGCCATTCACCGCGTTCTGAACAAGTACGCTAAAGCTCCAGTTAGTGCTCCCCAGGACCCAGATCAGGCCATGAGTACCAAGATGCTGGAGTGGAAAAGGGATTACTACCGAACGAAGTTGGAAATTGACTACGATGACGAGGAAGCGATGGGCCACTTGGTGCGACGATATATTGAAGGACTGCAGTGGGTGATGCGCTACTACTTCTCGGGCGTCGCTAGTTGGGGTTGGTTCTACGACTACCACTATGCACCCAGGATCAGCGATCTGAAGGGAGTTTCGGAGATGAAGTTCGAGTTCGAGCTGGGGAAGCCTTTCAAGCCCTTCGAGCAGCTTATGGGTGTCTTGCCCGCAGCTAGCAAAGAGCATGTACCGCAGGCATACTGGGTGAGTTGGTCTTCACTATCGCCATGCACCGCATGAGATAACTAAACGTACATGTCATTGGAAGACCCTGATGACAGACCCTCTCTCACCCATTTCCCACTTTTACCCAACTTCGTTCGATTTGGATCTCAACGGCAAAAAGCAAGATTGGGAGGCCATCGTCAAGATCCCCTTCATTACAGAGTCAGAGCTCCTCGCTGCTATGGCTAGTCGTGAGCGCTACCTTACTGCTGAAGAACGCTCTCGAAATGGCTTTGGCACGTCCACCCGCTTCACGTTCGCCGGTGCAGACGTGGAGCCGAAAGAGTACCCAAGCTCTCTGCCTGGATTCTTCCCCCCCCTTTATCGTTGCCTATGCAAAATGGAAGTGTTTGACTTGCCTACGCTTGCTGAGCTCTCCCTCGTTGCAGGCTTGAGGGATGGTGTAGCCCTCGGGAAAGAAGCATTAGCCGGCTTCTCGTCATTGAAGACCCTACCGCACTCGGGTGTCGTTATTGGATATCACCACGTCAACGTTCACGGATCCGAATCGCGAAACAAATCTGTAGTTGTGAACATTTCTAACACATTCGAGAATCGTAAATCGGAGGATGTCGCAAGGGAGCTGGTCGGAAGCCGGGTGTGGATCTCCTGGCCGTTCTTACAGGAGGGTATGGTGGTTGGTGTTAGCGACGCGTTGTTCAGATACGAGAAGGCCAAGGTTGCTGGCAGAGAGAAGGTTGTCAGTACCCCGCACAGTCAAAATGGACTGGGACATTGGCGAGCAAAAGCACAACGTATCGAGGACGTGTACTCCAAACGTTGTGGTATCGTCACTGGGGAGGTAGAGGTCCTGGTTCACGTAAGACCTCTGAAAGGTACGGACCTCCTTCATATTCCTATACCCCCGTGTTCATTCGCATTTCTAGGCCTCAAGCGGCTCGACACCGGAGCTTTCGTCAAAGAGTACGAAGGAGCCGACAAAGAGACCGAACAAGCTTTACAAATGTGTGTGACCTCAGCATCCGAAGACCCTCGGTATGCCGAACGCCCAGCCCCTCCCCTCGCTGAGGAGTTCCCCGAAGGAAGTAAAATTTTCTTTTTGGGCGAGCATGCCTACGGTGTCGCTGCGCAAGTCAACAAGACCGAGGAAAAGAATAGGACTCTTAGCGTCATACTCGCCTTCTTCCCTTCTGACAAGTCCGAACAAATCAAGTTCAAGGAGATCGTAGAGGCTTCCAATATTCCTTCCTCATCCAATCCTAGCGCTGCGTACGTGCCATCCTACATTGCCGCAAATCAGGTCAACCTTTCTGGGCGCGCTCTTTCCAAAATCATGTCCTCATTCATGGTCATCACATCCGACAACCAAAAACACAACCTGGGGTTGTGTCTAAAGTACGAAGCCAAGTCGCTCAAAGTCATCGGTTACTCCAGGAAGGACAAGGAAGGTGGTCGGAATTGGGAGTTCAGTCAAAAAGCATTGGCTTTGATCAGGGAGTACATGCAACGATTCCCTGAAGTTTTCCGAGCGTTGGAGGAGGACACTCGAGGAAATCACGGAGACATGATGGTGAGGGCCGACGCCTTCTTTACTACCGGCGCCCAGAATCCGGATGCGAAGGTCAAAGAAGTGAAGGCGTGGTTAAAGAGTAAAGGTGTGCGGGACTTTGAGCCGGTGTCGTTGTTTTGTGACCAGTTGGACAAGGTATGTACTCGGATAATTGACTTGTGGAAGCTTCAGTTTCTGATTCGCTTTACAGGAAACGGTTGCAGAGATCGAAAAACTGGCGGATACATATACCGCATCACGGTCGAGCGGTGCTATCAAGAAGGCCATCGTCAAGGGCATCCCGAGACAGGCTGTCTTGAAACCTTCTGATGCCGTATATCGTCTTCAGGGACAGAAATTTACTTTGGGCGATCGAGTCACGATGATCAAGGACTCTGGGGGCGTTCCTTTGTCTGCAAAGGGAACTGTAATCGGTCTCGACGTCAAGGGGATGGACGTACTTTGGGATGTTACTTTCATGAGTGGCGGCACTCTGGGTAACAGGTATGTATTTTCGTAACGTCGTTTATCTACATCCCTAACATCGACTCCAGATGCTCTCAGTACCGCGGATCGACTGTCGATTTCAGTACCTGTTTGAACTTGAGCAATCCCCAGTTCGTTACCTCCACAGATGCAAAAGCTGCTCCACCGCCTCCCAATACCAACTCAGCGTTTAAACCCCGCATTGGACCGCAACCCAATGTGCTTCCTACACAAGGACAACAAGGTGCTTCAGGATGGAGGCCTGCACCAGCCACATCAGGGTCTCATGCTCCTATTTCAATCATGACCAACCCCAACCGAGGTCGTGGAGGCACTGTAGCCCGTGGCGGAGGTATACAAGGCAGAGGTGGTCCTCATGCAGGGCCCAAACACCCTGCCAATGGATCTCCGACAGCCTCTTCACATCCTGCCGCCAACCAGGCACCCTTCGCGCCCTCTAATAATTTTGGTCGAGGCGGTTTTAGTCCTCGGGGAGGACGAGGTGGTGATTTGAACCGTGGGAGAGGCGGTTTCCAGAACGGCTTCAATGACCGTGGAAGAGGAAGTCCGCGGGGATTTTCTAGAGGTCGCGGACGAGGCGCAAATGTGGTGCCCTCATAGAGCTCGCTGCTCTGCAAGCTCATGGCTTCAAATGAGCGCATAAAATGGGTTCCTGGATGGATGTAGATTAGTACAACTGTGTTATTTCATGTATTGAATATTGAGTAGTATTCGAAACCCCGTAGTACCATTAGTGTACAGAACAGTATATGTAATAGTAGACTGTAGCTATTCGAATGTCACTGTCCTTTCAAGTCGAGTCTATTTTCGACTTTGGTCGCGGCCTGAGTCAACGCAGCCTCACAACTCCCACGCGCAAGCTGCCTTCACCAAACCTCCACGCTCCGCGAAAACAAACATGGCTCGTAGGAAACGGGTCATTGACGACGACGACAATTCCGATTCATATGAAGGCTCAGATGCTGGGGATGCCGACTTTGGCCTAGAAGAAGATCCTGACGTTCGAGACGAACGTGCTCTCTTCGAAAACCCATACAAACGGAAAAGGAGGCGGAAGAATGGCAAGGCAGATGCGCTATACGGTGTATTTGCCGACAGCGACGAAGAAGAATCTGGTGGTCGCGGTGGTGGGAAGGGTGGAAGGTACAAGAGAAGCGACTGGGCAAAGGCACCAGCATTCGTTACTGGCCAAAGTTCAAAGGCTAGCGAAGAACTCAACACGATGGATGTAGATGGCGATGAAGCCGGCAATCAGGACGATGGCGATGACTCCTCGAACGATGAGGGTGAGAATGAGGGCGAAGGTGAGGGCGCAGAGGAATTTTCTGACGATGAATCTGAACCTTCCAGGCCCCCGTCTCCCCGAATACGCGAGGAGGAGGACGATGAAGACAATGAATATGATTCGAGTGCACGACCTAGTATTGGTGGGATTGGGATGCGCTCAAAAGGTGGAATAGGCTCTGGTGGCATTGGAACTTCAACAAGCGGGATTTCAACGCCTTCATTCGCGAAGGGTGGGATTGGGTCATCTCGTTTGGCCTCTACCGTTGGAGAAACGCCAGGGGACACAGAGACACCCTCACCAATGGCCTCTAAACGCGGCGGGATTGGCTCCAAGACAACTGAATCAGGCGACCTACCCACATCTTTCGGCAACAAGAGCTCGACGTCTTTCGTGCGCGATGCGAAACCGTCTCGGCCAGCGACACCGCTTGATCGCGCGGAACAAATGCATTTTGCCAAAATATCAGGCAGCTTCGGTGCTCGTATGCTCGAGAAAATGGGTTGGAAATCCGGAACTGGTCTTGGTGTTACCGGCGAAGGCATAGTCACACCCGTTGAAAGCAAGTCGCGACCTGAACGTGCCGGTATCGCTTTCCGCGGTTTCAAAGAAAAGACGGAGCAGTCCAAGATGGAAGCGCGTAGGCGTGGCGAAGCAGTCAGCGATGATGAAGACGACCCGAAAGTCAGAAAGGCTCGAAGGAAGGAGAAGGAGGCGAAAGAGAAACGGTCAGAGATTTGGAAGAAACCGAAGAAAGTTAAAACGAAAGTCGAGCATAAAACATACGAGCAGATACTGGCAGAAGCTGGAGAGGAACCCACATCAACTGGTATTGGGCAGATCATCGACGCGACAGGAGCAGTGGTAAAGTCATATTCATCGTCAATGTGGTGTTTGAATGTGCTGACGTTGTTCACTAGCCTAAGGAAGTCAAGTCACTGGCCGAGGTTTCTCTTAACAGCTGGACACCATCCATCGACCCTACTCGGATACCCGAAGTCAGGCATAACATACGGTTGATCGCTGAAACTTGCAAGAGCGATCTCGATGGTTTGGCCCGTGAGGCTAAATCTCTGGAGGAACGCAAAAAGTTTGTAGCACAAGAAGATCTACGCCTGCGGAAGAAAGTTGACGAGGAAGCCGATTGTGGGTTTCCTTTCCGATTTTGGTTGTTTTTCCCCCAATTCTGACAATCATGAAATAGTGATTGCCAGGCTACAACAAGTTCAACTTGTCGCGACCGACATCGACATCAAGGCCAAAGAACTTGCATCGGTTTACGAAGTCTCCTTGGACCAGTTCTCGCCACTTTTCTACAAGCTCATGTCGGAGTATGATCGGGAGTTTGACAAGTATCGCTTGGACGAACTTTTGGTTGCCGCTATTGCACCCCTTGTATGTCTCGTTTTCTCCGAAATACGTCAGTCCCCGCCAACATTTCCTTTTATGACAGGTCCGCCGTATGGTCTCACAGTGGAATCCTCTTGAGGAACCGACTGCGTTCATGAACACCTTTAGGACTTGGCGGCGCGGTCTGAGGGTTAATTCCACCGACGAACAGACAGAAATGCAGGTAGATCGCTATGGTACTACCACCGTCGCGAGAGCGCCTCCCCAAATGTATGCCTTTCCATGTACTTCTTCTGCTCGCTAGTTGTTGACCCCGTTCAGTGAAAAGCCGATGACTCCCTTCGAAAGTCTCCTGTGGAACGTGTGGCTCCCGCGAGTACGGACGGCTATCAACAATGATTGGTCGCCGAAGACGCCTCAGCCTGCAGTGAAGTTGTACGAAGCTTGGTCGACTTACCTTCCCCCATTCATACGTGATAACATGATGGACCAGCTTATTCTACCGAAGGTTCAAAAGGCTGTCGCGGAATGGAATCCCAAGTTGGATGAGGTCTCTTTGCACTCAATTGTGTTCCCGTGGCTCCCACATGTTGGCCTAAGGATGGAGGAGTTCTTGGGAGAGGCACGAAGAAAGGTGAAGAATCTGTTGAGGAGCTGGATTGTTGAGGATGAGGTACCCAAAGATCTCAAATCATGGAAAGATGTGGGTTGCGCCTCTGTCATGCTCGCTTTTCAACTAGACTCATACCCTACAGGTATTCAATGCTACCGAGTGGGACAACGTTCTCCTCAAGTATATCGTTCCGAAACTGGGGTCTACTCTTCGGGAGGATTTCCGAGTGAATCCCCGCAATCAAGACATGGAACCTATTCAGCGAGTTCTCGCTTGGAACGATCTCCTTCGTCCATCCATATTCAATCAGTTATTCGAAACAGAATTCTTCCCGAAATGGCTGGACGTCCTCCACGTATGGCTCATACAACCCAAAGTCAGCCTGGGCGAAGTAGCACGATGGTTCGACATCTGGCAAGAAAGTTTCCCGGAATCGATGCGAACTCTACCTGGCTGGACTCGTGGTTTGCAGCTTATGAACCAAGCGATGGAATTAGGTCCCGATGCTCCCTCACGGCTTCCCAAACCAGACTATCGGGCAGAAACCAAAGCCGCAGCTGCTTCTGCTGCGAGCGCATCCAAACTCAAAAACAAACCAGCTCAGTCTTCATCGCTCGTACAGGAGGTCACGTTCCGGTCGATTGTGGAAGAGTTTGCTGCCAAACATAATCTCATGTTCATGCCAACTGGCAAAGCACATGAGAAGTCGAGGATGCCATTATTTAGAGTCAGCCTCACGGCGGATGGCAAAGGAGGGGTTTTAATTTACATTTTGGATGATGCTGTTTGGGCGTCTAGTGAAGGGGTCGGTGGGCCGACGGAGGACTATCGACCGATCTCATTAGAAAATATGGCGCTGAGAGCGACTGGAAGGGCTTAGTGTACATGCTACAGGGGACTTTATACGGTGTATTTTAGATTGAACATATAATCTGTATGTCCAACACGACCAGGGCCTAGAGGTGCTTAGGCGGTAAGTAGCTTCCTGCGCGTTCCACTCGTGGGAATAATTGACGCGCCTTCTGTTCGGCCCGCGGCCTTGTCACTTGAGTGCTGTTCTTAATATTCTTCTCATTGACACAATCACCATAACAGCTACGCCAGCGTAGCACGACCTGCTCTCTGCATGGCTCAGAGTAATCTCGACGACGGAATTGAATTCATTGGAAAGACATCGTGTTCGTTTGATCTCACCTCAAAGCGTGCAACCAAGAAAACAACCATTGTCCTAGACGAAGATTCTAAAAGTAAGAGTCTTATTAACATCTATTCTTCCTTGCATATGTGTTGATGTTTAAGCCCAGTGTATCCGAAATCTACAATCAATCATAAGAAATTGAGAGGCCAATCAACAGATTCCTCCAGTCGACGGGAAAGAACATCCCCTGCTACAACGCCAGCTAGAGTCGATAATGCCGCGCAACGCCCTCAAATGGGCAGTGGAACGATACGGCGTGTAAACGAGACACCTCGCCCAGGTCCTAGCAAACCTCGATCGAATAGTCAAAACACACCCAACAAGAGGCAAGGGAACAAAGGCCCGCCGGCACAAGCGGACATTATCGTCTTATCCTCAGACGACGATGATATTGTTGAGACGACTCGTGCCGAGCCAAAGAGGAGTACACCCCCAGTATCCCAGGTAGACGTCTTCACTCAGTACCTTTCAAGCGCTTTCAGATAACCGTGTTCCTAGGTATCGAGGCCCCAGAAGCGATCACATTCCCCCATGCGATTACTATCATCACCACGGAATGTAAAGGTTTGTCCGGTTCATAAGCTTCACTCCTTCCAACAAACTCACTACACTGACAGCGCCGCAAACCGGAACCTGAACAAGAACTCACCTCAGAAGAGGAAGAATACGAGGGAATGCTACCCTTTGCTCGCGTAAAACACTGCGAACCTCTCTCTCTCTCTCTCTCCGTATCTGACAACAGTTATGTAGTGGAAACCTCTCCCAGACGGCTCTGGCAAGCTGGACGTGAACGATGAGATAGCAACCCTTACTTTGGACGATGCACCTCCGTGGCCTTCGAAAAGGAACATGCGTCCAACTGGACGGGAATACCGATTACCCCGAGCGCCTCGACCCTCACACTCTAAGGCAGTAATTTACAATTGGGATCTGGTGAGTTTCCGCATGTTATTGCTCATCCATAGCCGACCTTGTCTAGTTGAATGCCTGCGACGTCGGAAGGCGTCCATATCCGAGAAGGTTTGACACGAACACGAAGAGATGTCATGTTTTTAGTGATCACAGCCCCGCGCACTACAAAACGACTTATTTGAAGGATTCCGCCGGAGGTTGGTTATATGTTCTTTCTGACCTTGTCCCACTGCCTCACGGAGGCTCATGAATAGCGGTTGGCAGCATTGCTCAGCATCGAGGACACGTTGCTCTTGGGAGTGCTGCTTTGGGTGGCGGGCCAGACGTGGACAACGGTGAGGAACTTCTATTCACGACTGATGCTCCGCTGACTATGTCATCTTAGAGGTACCCAATGACTATAACAAGAGCGGCTCCTTGATCGTGTGGAAGGAAAACTCTCCGCCGCTGTTGCTCTATGGCCACCAGAGGGCTATCAAGCATGGTACAAAGCCCTGCACAAAACATTATAGCATCAACGATGTCAAATTCGCACCGCACGAGTACGCTCATGTCCTCTCTACCCTCACGCGAAAGTTCTCATAGTATTTACGAAGCAACGCTTTGGTTTCGGCTGGAGACGACCGCAGGGTTCATATATGGCGCCATTGGGGTGTCCGCCCAGCGGGGCAAAATTACTCGGAAGAAGAGCTACATGATCTTCAAGAAGAAAATGAGTACGACGACAGTGATACCGAGGAATTTAGTTCGCCAATTTAGATTCTCCCTTTCCTGTGCCAATTCTGATCAGTCGTGAATTGATGCCCAGACGACCATTTGTACGACAAACCCCCAAAACAGCTACTTTTCAAGCCGGATTCGAGGGAAACTATCCTCGCCATCGCAGAGAGGTACATGGCTCCCAGTCCTGTTTACTGTCTCACTGCCTGATTCTTGTACAGAGACATCACCATCTGTCGAAACTTGACTTTGAACAATACGACGAGACTGCCCATCTTTCGAAGATCGGCGTGCACCGCTCTTGCCATGGTTTGGGGGATAGGTCCGACAGAAGGCTATATATTTGCTACTTCGGAGCCCGTTAATCATAATGCTTGGAAGGGCTCACATTTGATGTTCCACGTCGAGAACACTCGCGGCAAGGACTCACGTATCGAGCTGAAGGAGGCTGACCATGAGTCAGGGGATGCCATTGCGCTGAGTCCGGATGGTGAGAGGACATGAAGTCCTAATCCTTCTCTTCAATAACGACTCAATCTTCGCCAGGCAAAACACTCGCATTATTCACATGCACAAGCGCCTCAAACAAGATGAGGTTATACGATGTGGCGTCAAAATCCAGCAAACCTTACAGAACCCTCAACCTTCCCAGCTTCGTCCTCGGATTAGTCGATCACGAGGACGACTGGTCTGCAGCGGTGAATACCGCCAGCTACAGCCCCGACGGGATTTACCTATCCGTGGCAAGGAACGACAACATCGTTCACATATACGATTCTCGGATGATAGAACGGGGAACATTATATGAATTTGAACATAATGGTCCTAGTCGCGTCAGCCCTGGTAATGCGTCGTACGGAGTTCTCGGTACGCAATGGCTCGAATCTTCGTCGTCGAATCGACTAGGATTGGTGACTGGGGGGAATGACGGTGAGAGGTTTTTGTCGTGCGTTGGTATGTTGGCTCAATTGCCTCGAACAGGTTGCGTCCGATTGTGGAACCCACTTTTGGCAAACGACGATCGAAAGAACGGGAGGGTTCTACTCGAGGCAGCTGCTGATATTGGGTCGATCTCTCTAGGAGATACATCCAAGGGGGAGCATGAGCTCGTGGTGTAAGTGTTCGTTCATATGGTCCTGAAATCCCGTGCTAATGTGAATGACGCCTCAGAGGGGACAGTGCTGGAGGAGTTCATATCGTGGATCACATGAATCTTTCCCTCCTACTGTGACGCCCATCCCCTTCCACGTATTATGTATATCTTGTATATTTTCTCGAAGAGCTGGCAGGGTGGATCTATCTTTATCAGCACTCTTTTTAGACTGCTATGAGCAGAACTGGTCAATCAATTCTCATTCCTCTAAACGTTTTGTCTATGAACCAAAGTTTCATGAGTGGTGAATTGACTATCCAGTCTCCTATGGTATGGCTATTAGTAGATCTATATGTTACAGGTCGTCTATACTTTTCCTGTCGTAAATCATAGGTATGCTCTCGCGCTCCGACGGCCCATCTAAAAAGTAAAATACGTAGTTATTAGCGTGAAGTGGATCACAACAAGGGAAACCTTGGGCATACCTCTATAACCTTCCACCCTCCAGTCAACTCGTTCCCTAGCTCCTCTTCAACTCGTGTTATAGCAGCAATGTAGGTGCACTGTTCGACGCGGTCTTCTGCACCGACCGCGACTTCACGAGTCTTCGCGTTTCTGAATAGGAGAACCTCTTGCGTGTTGAATTGGATGATGAAAACGGGTATGTTGTTGTCAAGAACTTTCCCAGTGTGGACCTATGAAGGAAGAGGAGTGAGTAACGAAACCAACAGTTCAGAACAAAAGACGTACATCAACTTGTCGAATATCCAACACCTTGCTTTCACTGATGAGTCCTTGTTTCAGGTATACCTCCATCGTCGCCCAGAGCACGTTGTAGGTCTACGAGGTCCAATCACAATCAGCCAAACGAGAGAAAAAAAGCAAGGGTAGAAACATACCGCCTCCCCACACCAAGCCTTCAAAGCTTCCTGATCCGCCGAGAGGTACGCATCCACGACCTCGGGCACGATATATTCCCTCAACTCCCTCTCAAAATTGCCCATATTGAAAGTAGGATCATGCATCTTCATCATACGCATAACCTGCGCCGTCTCGTTCTCCTCAAACCAAGAACCAATCGTCTGCGTCACAGTCCGTATAGACGACACGAAAGGGTTCTCAGATTCCTCAAACGACTGTTTCGCCGAGAAGAACGATTTCAGAACTGGATTGGACTCCTTGAGCTGGTTCCATTTTTCTTGGCGGGGTGAATCTTTGTGTAACACGACGGATGTGCCGGCCCTAGAAGAAATCAGGACCTTTTTTTCGCTGAGTAGAAGGGGGGGAAATCTCACTCTGGGTCCTCAGTAACACGAGCACCCGCCGGTCCAAGTCCACCAAGACGTCCCGCTTTTTCCAACCTCTTCTGTCTCCTCAACCTTCTAGCCTCCTTCTCCTCAAACCCAGCATGCTTCGCACTACCACTATCATCCAACGCGTCAATAAGCGTCTCAGAAAGGGCCTTGTAAGCCGCGGTTTTGCGTAATGGTTCCGTAGACTTTTCTATAGTCGAGGAGACGGCTGCAGATGCCCTTGAGATCTACAATCCGGTTGTCGGTGTCGGTCGAGAGAAAGAAGAGAAGGAAAAAAGGAAACGTACAGCACGCATAACCTCACTCTCCTCCATCGTTTTGAGAGCTTCCGACACGGCATCTCCGACTTTGATACCTCGCTTTTTGAGCTCCTCAGCCGCAGCACGAAGTTTTGGGTTTTCTTTGATACTCGACGTCAACTATAGAGAAACCAGAGCGGGATGACACGTCAGATAGACCGAAATCAGATAATGAGAAGAGAATGGAAGGTACCCTAGCGCGTTCATACGCAGCCCTCGCCCTCTTCATAGCTTCCGAATCCTGAAACTTGTCTACATCTCCTTGCAGTTGTTTCACATTATCCTGAAGCTCCCTGTTCTTCTTCAACTCGTCCTTGAGCACGTCGACGAATGTCTGGAACGGGGATTTTGGGAGTTCGTTCCGGTTGTTGGAGGTTGAGTGAAAGCCAGCTGCTGAACGGAAGACGGAAGTGGGCGCCGTCAAACGAGGATGCTGTACGTGTCGTGCGAGGATTGAAGTTGCCCTGCTACGAAGAGCATTTCGTACGACGAGATTTTGGAGGTGTCGGGGAAGCATTTGAGGTGGAGGTGGTCGTTTTTGACGAAGGGAACCCGGGTGTTGACGAAGACTCAAGCAAGAAATTATTTTGTCGCACGGCCCGGCTAACACCCGGCAGACAGTGACTGGCAAAAATTTTCAGAGTCAGGATCGAATGATGTTGACTCCTCTTCAAAAGTTCGTGAAGAGCTGGTACAATTAACGTGAACTACAATAAGTGGTGTCTAACTATGCAATGTAAAAGGTCTATGTGTATGTGTGTATATCTCCGCGAATAACCAAAAAACCCTCAATTTCACCGCTGGCTTGGATTTCTCTCCTTGAAATTCGTCCAAGCCTCTTCCGTTGCAACCGAGATACGTTCCCTAATACTGCTGAAGTTATCCAGAGCAGGTCGAACGTCAAGGGAAAACACGGGTGAACCATCTGCTTCTGGCGGCGCAGAGTAATAGTCAATAACATAGCGGACTTCCTCGCCAGTTGTGGGTCGTCGGACTACCCAGTCGTGTCGGTCAAAGGGAGGTTCAGAGCTGTAGACAACAAGTAAAGTCAGTAAACCAATCCAACAAAGTAACCAGATGAGAACGTACTTGAACCGCTCAGGTAGAAGCCACCCAGCTAACAGCCAAAACCTGGCCTTGGGCGATATCTCACCCGGACGACCTTTGAATCGGGCTAAATGGACTTCCTCGCTGTGAAAGATAGCGGTAATGAGCAACCAGAAAACCAATATCACAAGTCCAACTAGTCTACTCACTCGGTCTGCCTCCGTTCCCACTTGAGCACCTCCTGCCACGCCTGCTCGTTCAAGAAGTTGTGTATATCCACCATAGTCTCAACATGCTCTTCGGGTGTCTCCCACCCCTTCCTCACGAGCGCGTTATAAAACTGCTGAGGCGACGGGTACTCCCATTTGTCCGCAGAATCGCGTGGAATTGTGGATGTTTCTCTGGATGTCGGGAGGTCCATCATTTGGTTCGGCGCTCGCGTCTGCGAGAGAGAGGGCATCTGGTTGAGAGAAGATACGGAGCCATGGTCGACAGGACATTGAGCGGGCTTTTGGTACGATGAGGAAGACGGTTGGTTGTGGTCGACTGGGCACTGTGCTGGTTTCTGGGCAGCTGCAGAAGTCTTGAGGGATTCATGGTCAACCGGACACTGCGCAGGTTTGGCATTGAGAGATTGATGGTCTACCGGGCATTGTGAAGAACTGGAGGCGATTGGTGAAGATGCTGTCTGGCCCATATTTTTTGTAGGAATTGGTCCTTGGAAGAGTTCGAATTGTTATTTGCTAATTTTCTCGGTATTTGCCGGATGAGGCAAGGAACGTCGACGTCACAGTTTCGAGTGACCGTCACACCGCGCACATCGGGCTGAAGAAAACTCCATCATCCAAGTTGGCACAAGTTCCGCCGTCCGGGAAAGTTCGGGCACCTTTCAATTGTACGATGGGTGTGCCTGGCTCGATTCAGCTTGATTCAGAGTACCCCTTTATAGTGGACCTCATGGTACAAACCACAGGAACGCACGGAATTCATTCAACCGATTCAACTCCACTGCTTGGCCTAGCCTATTCTTCCCGTTCGCACTGGACCTAAGAAGGCTCAGGCTGGCTGAGGCCACGGTCCCCGTTGAGTCTGTGGGGGACTGGTGGGGGCCACCCAGGGCCATGGGGGATGATGTACATTATGATGGGGGAATTGGAAGCTGGAACACTGATTATCCTGCCAATATCCGGACGCCTGTATCTTTCTTCCAGGCCACCCGCTCCCTCGCCTGTCAGGGGGAAATGTCTATAGCCCAGCCAACTGTGGTGCACACGACTCCAGCAGCCCAGCTCTCGCGAGGCAGAAAGGGTCCAGATCAAGCTTAGACAGACTCAGATCTGCCAGGATCTGCCCAGCCAGAGTCAGAACAGTCTAAACGGAAGAAGCGCTTCAATTAGCGCTAGCATAGCCACAGAAAAGTAGCACATGGTCCTCTTTCAGGGACCTTCCATTTGCGCGACTACTGACGAAGAATTCGGGCCAAGCTGCCTCGCTTAGACAGCGTGCATCAGGAAATATCAACCGTTGACGGTGCCAACGCGTGGGGTCATTGGTGATCTACAAATTTTTCCCTCGTCTGGTTGCCTCTGGAGGGTCCGCAGATCGCAGAGACCTGACATTTTGGAAATTTGCCATGTTTTGTTGTTCACGCGAAACGCCGGGAACAGGTTTTCCGTTCCTATGGACATTCCAGGTAACGGAGGTGAAAATCAGTCATCGTCAACACTCCACATTCCCCCAGGTTGGGCTCTTCAATTGCTCGTTACCCGAGGGTTTCTGCCCTGCTGGCAGCGGCTGGTTCCCGCCACAGCACCCATATGCCATATAGAGTTTTCATGTGTACCTCTTTATTCATAGAGGAATGTGGATGTTTGTCTGGCATCGATCCTGTTCGATCCAATGTCCATATGTAAACCGGTGATCGGATACGGGGCATGGAGGCTTTTTCCGGAGCTTCCGGATGCCGGTATGAAATTTCGGTATAAAACCCTTGTTGATTTCGCCAATTTTTCTACTTCAACTCTCCCTCTCACCTCCTCCTCTCCCCCACTTACCCTTGCTATTTACTCAACAATATGGCAGGCGGAGCGGTTGTAACTGGAGATGGCATTGGAGCCAATGCACCAAAGGTATGTTCTCTCTCTCTTCTCTCTTGTTTCCAAATTTCCCCGCATTTCTAACGTCGTCGACGATCTAGAACAAGTTTGCTGGGATTGTGATGGTCTGCTTTGCAGCCTTCGCTGGTATCCTGTTCGGTTACGATACTGGTGTCATTAGCGGAGTGAAAGAGATGGACAACTGGCTCTCCATATTCGGTGAACCCAACCCAGATTTCGGTGTTAAGCCAGACGCCGGCCCCTACTCTATCAGTTCAAGTCGCGAGTCCCTCATCGTCTCGATCCTGAGTGCGGGTACTTTCTTTGGTGCTCTCCTTGGCGCTCCGCTTGGAGGTTAGTCTAATTCAATATGTTTCTCCACTCGACCCGACCCATGCTCATACTCCGACCTTCAGATTTCCTTGGCAGAAAGGGTGGTGTTATTGTCGGTTGTCTTGTCTTCGCAGTCGGTGTGGCTATGCAAACGGCTGCAATGCACGTCCCCCTCTTCGTCAGTTATCACATTTTCGTGATATTCGCCTTCCCGTGTTGACATTTAGATCTCTCCATTTTCCAGGTTGTCGGTCGTGTTTTCGCAGGTTTGGGTGTTGGTATCGTGTCCTGTCTGATTCCCATGTATCAGTCTGAATGGTAAGTTCAATTGGGCTCATAAAATCCCTTCCCGTTGATGGATTGATGAAACTGATGAATGATGGCTTCCCCTTTCCCTCTTTCCCTCTAGTTCCCCGAAATGGATTCGAGGTGCTGTTGTCTCGCTATACCAATGGGCTATCACGATCGGCCTCCTTCTCGCCGCCATTGTCAACAACTCGACCCAAAACAGGGCGGGTCGTTCCTCATGGCGTATCCCCACCGCTGTCCAGTTCGCATGGGCCGCTATTTTGGGTGGTGGTATGTTGATCTTGCCCGAGTCTCCCCGTTGGTACATCAAGCGCGGCAAGTACGACGAGGCCGCCAAGGCACTTGCCCGTCTCACTGGCTTGTCCGCTGATGACGCTGAGACTCAGGCCGAGATCAACGATGTCCGTGCTAGTTTGGAGGCGGAGAGGGCAATGGGTGAAAGCTCCTACGTCGACTGCTTCAGGAGTGGCCACAACAAGATTCTTCTGCGTACTTTGACCGGTATCTTCATTCAAGCGTGGCAGCAGGTGAGCCCATCAACGACTCTTTGGCTTTAGAACATTCACTAATGTCGCTTCATTTCTAGCTCACCGGAAGTAAGTCTTCTCGTCACAATGGAAATAGGCTGCGGTTTTAATCTTCCTTGACTAGTCAACTTCATCTTCTACTATGGAACGACCTTCTTCAAGAACTCTGGTATCTCCAACCCCTTCGTTATCACGATCATCACCAACGTCGTCAACGTGGTCATGACCTTACCCGGAATCTGGGGTGTCGAGCGTTTCGGAAGGCGTAGTCTCCTCCTTTGGGGTGCCGTCCTCATGTGTGTTTGCGAGTACATTGTTGCCATCGTCGGTGTCACTGTCTCCGTGAACAACATTGCCGGCCAGAAGGTTCTAATCGCATTCGTTTGCATTTACATTGTACGTCCTCCTTTCAATCACCACCTGCCTCCTGTCAATCTCGGAACTCACATTGGACGCGTTTTTTAGGCGGGCTTTGCGAGTACCTGGGGACCGATTGCTTGGGTCATCACTGGAGAGATCTTCCCTCTCCAAGTCCGTGCCAAAGCGATGTCGTTGTCCGTTGCCAGTAACTGGTTGTGGAACTTTGCTATCGGTTATGCTACCCCTTACCTCGTCAACAAGGAGGCAGGATCTGCTGGTCTCGAAGCCAAGGTGTTCTTCATCTGGGGTACTACCTGTCTCTGCTGTGTTATCTTCACTCTCATCTGTGTTCCCGAGGTGCGCTATTGTGGTGATATTTGGTTTATTTACGTTCGCTGATGTGGCTCTCTCCGTAGACCAAGGGACTTTCTCTCGAACAGATCGATCTTATGTACCAGCACACCAACCCCTGGCGCGCTGGTGCATACCGCGCTCAACTCATCGCCGAAGACATCCACGTCGCCGATGCTGTTGGCAAAGGTGCAGGATCTACGATGCATCACCAGGAGGACCATGCAAGCGATGTGGAGAAGGGAATCTAAAAATGTGAATTTGGTGGTAGTAGCTCTTTCTTCCTCCGGCTTTTGGGGTCTCTTGGTCCTACGTTACTTTCTTCTTCGTTTGTTTTTTTTACGTACCCTTGTATGAACACGACACATCATTTTTCAGTTCAACATGTTAATCGTTCAGGAATCACTTTTGCCACTCCTTCTCCCGCTTTATCGCCTTGGTTATCGCCGGTTTAATGACATCGGACGCGGTAAGGAAGTCCATTGGTTCCTCCTCCTATCCTTGACAGTGTGCAGCATGCAGCATCACGGCTAATAGGGAACGACCGGCGTTGTGAGGGGTACTACAACATCGTCCAAGGATGCCAACTTGGGTATTTGGTGTTTGCTGATATCCCGATCTGTGGAGTTGCTCTGTTGTTGACTTTGATTCAGAGACACGCGTCTTTTTGTTCACACGCTTCCCCGGAACGAGGTGTCCTCCGTTTGCGATCGACGTTTCTTGTCGCCACTTCCATGAGGTCCGTTTTCCCACCATATTCAATTTTCGAAACGCCCCTTGTTACAAAACGTTTCGAGTCCAGAGTTTTCCGCTTGTCCGCAGGTAGGGCTGGGTGTCATGCTAGCCAGGTTCATTCGGTGTGGAAAGCGTCGGTTTGGATCTGATGATGATGCTGATGGTCAGCAGGTATGGAAGAATTGATTATTTTTGGGTGGACGACCTCCTAACCCGGTCAACTCAGTTGCGGTGGAATACATGAAAGGCGACCTCGACATCGTGCTCTTCAACCTTCTTTTCTACGCCCCGAATTCGTGCGTTCTCTCAGAGCTGAGCCTAGGTGCTCTGCTTCACGACATATTGGGAAACAACTGGGATATCGGATCTAGGATGACGATTTCCCCACGAAACGTTAACTGCGTTGAATCAAGCTCGGTGTCTATTTTCTGTGTGGGACCAACCAACGGATCGAAGCCTTTCTTGTCGTCTACGTGGCGGCAGTGTTCTAATTACGCTAAGTACGAGGATGGATCGAAGCCTCAAAGGGGCGCGTAGACGAACTAAGAAGACATAGGCTTGTGTCGTGCATTGTTCTAAGGTAAGTTGTCGCGTAATTCCTTCATTTTCCCCCCGAATCTTACAGGTCTCGCGTTCTTAGAGCATTCTTGTCTGTGCTAGGCACCTTTGGCCGACTCTATGCGCGCGACATACTAGGATAAAGGTCCCCCACGGGGCTTAATTTGTAGAGGTTAAAGTCGCGTCAAATCGAGCTGCAGGCTATTTTTGTGTGGGACTATCGCGCGCCTCAAAGGTTAGGCCCTTGGACTGACGGAATGGTACCGTGTCTTCGTCACATTCACTAATGGGCCACGAGAACTAATTGAAGCCCCAAGAGGACGCAGAGACAAACTTGAAGGATATAAAAGGTGTCGGGGCGTGTATTTTCTCCTTCCTCGTGAGGTTTATTCCCCCCACTTCCCCCCCAGCCCTCACCTCGCCACCTTTTGAGCAGCGAAAATGGCCGGAGGTCCAGTAGCGACAGGCGAAGGCATTGGTGCTAATGCCCCGAAGGTGCATTTGATAGTTTGTTTCCTCAGCTTGACTCCGCTCAACCCTCGTAGAACAAAATGGCTGGTATCCTGATGACATGCTTTGCAGCTTTTGGTGGTATCCTGTTCGGATATGATACGGGTACCATCAGTGGCATCAAAGTCATGCCAGACTGGCTTCGGACGTTTGGCCATGCTCCAGACACCCCAGACGGTCAATATTTCATCCGTAGCTCGGAGGAGTCGCTCATCGTATCGATCTTATCTGCTGGCACATTTTTTGGTGCCCTTCTTGGAGCTCCTGTGGGAGGTAAGTCTATTCCATAGGTCTTTCGAGCGAAGCACGTCTAACGAGCTTATCATTCGATTACTAGATATAATGGGCCGTAAATGGGTGAGGACCTCCCGCTCAACTTCTCAGCCTACCGGGGAAAAGTACATGCTCATATCTCCTTCCCACTCAGGGTGTCGTGTTCGCATGTCTGGTTTTTGCCATTGGTGTTGCGATGCAGACAGGCGCCACCGAAAAGGCCCTCTTCGTACGCCCCTTCTATTTTCATTGGTATAGCAGTTCACATATCCAAACCAAGGTCGTCGGACGGGTTTTTGCTGGTTTAGGCGTAGGGCTCGTTTCCTGCCTAGTTCCAATGTATCAGTCCGAGTGGTATGAACCTGTGTTTCCTTACCGCCAATACCTGCTGACTTCCAAACCATCACTCATTAGTGCACCAAAATGGATTAGAGGATCCGTTGTAGCTCTATATCAATGGGCGATCACTATTGGCATCCTTTTGGCTTCGATTTTCAACAACGCGACGAAGAACAACCCTAATCACTCGGCGTGGCGAATTCCGACATCCATCCAGTTCATCTGGGGATTCATCCTTGCCGTGGGTATGGCATGTCTACCAGAGGTAACCCTGTTGTTCACTAATTATCCTTTGAGATGCGCAGAAGCAAGTACTGACTTGGGCCTTCCTTTCAGTCACCTCGTTACCTCATCAAGAAGGGCAAGAACGAGGCTGCTGCAGTCTCCATGGGACGGCTACTTGGGTTACGTCCCGAGGATCCTATCGTACAAGAGGAGATTCGCATCATTCAAGACAATCTTGAGGCTGAAAGGGGCCTTGGTGAAAGCTCCTATATCGATTGCTTCAGGCCAAGTGCGAATAAGATTGCTTTTCGAACATGGACAGGAATAGCTCTACAAGGCTGGCAACAGTTAACTGGAAGTACGCATCTCATGATGTTCGGTCTGTTTGATAAAGTTCTCAGATTTCGCTCCCCTCTTTCTAGTCAACTTTATCATCTACTACGGTACCACTTTCTTCGAAAGGGCTGGTGTCAATAATGCTTTCTTGACCACCATCGCCATCAATGTGGTTAACGTCGGTATGACCATTCCGGGAATCTATGGCGTCGAAAAGTTCGGAAGACGCACCCTTCTGCTTTGGGGTGCTATAGGCATGTGCATCTGCGAGTTTATTGTCGCCATTGTAGGTGTCACAGTCAGCAATACCAATACCGCCGGCCAGAAAGTCCTCATCGCTTTTGTGTGCATTTACATCGTATGTTGTCCTTGGTTCATTTTGTGAAATTGTTACGTCGACTTAATCATCCTCGAACTTACTAGGGCTTCTTCGCGAGTACGTGGGGTCCTATCGCCTGGGTCGTTACTGGTGAAATCTTCCCACTCCAAGTCCGTGCCAAAGCAATGTCACTCTCCACCGCTAGCAACTGGCTATGGAACTGGGCGCTCGGCTTTGCTAGTGTGTAGTCTATGACTCTCAATGCCGATTCGCACTCACTAACCGTCTCTCTAGCCCCGTTCCTCGTGAACGACGAAGCTGGCAGTGCCGGGCTACAGCAGAAGGTATTCTTCATCTGGGGCTCAACGTGCGCATGCTGCGTCATTTTCACGTATTTCTGTATCCCCGAGGTGAGTTGAGTTGTGCGTTCTATCGTTTGGAATACCGAAATTTAACTTTGCGCCCCCTTCCAGACGAAAGGGCTCTCTCTGGAACAGATTGACCAAATGTATCGGCACAGTACCCCAAGGACGTCCCACGCGTACAGAAGACGTCTGTTTGCTGGTGAAGGGCAGGAACAGGTTGAGAGGGACGATTCTGTTGAGAAGCATGAGAGAGAGCATGTTTGAACCTCTTGAAAGAGTGGTGTAGCGGAGATCGAGGTTTTCTGGCATCGTGTTATCGTTTCTCTTTGTGTGATGTACCATATCGTTTGTTCTGCGATGGTCGTTCCGGTACTTACTGTAGCTGCGCCTGTGAGTGATTCAGCGACCCTGAAGCCAGCGCCATCTATATATCACGCGGGCTTATGAAAAACTTGGTACGCACTAGATAGCCCAGCGCCAGATAGTTAATCTTATCTTATCTCAGCTTGTCGGATTCAGATTTGCCGCGGCAAGCTCCGTTCCTGATCTCCTTTCAACTTCCACCGTCCCCCCAGCTCCAGGGTCTTCAGCGTTTTCATGTGTTTCCAGTGTCCCATCCAGCGCAATGCGTAATGTGGACACATAAACGACTACATAGAAGTCTCGGTTTAGTTCTTTTTTTCGGCGGAAGTAATCAAAGCTGGGATCGCATCATACGGCCAGTACGGTTCAAATTTATTATTAGGTGCGGCCCATCATATATCACGCCCTCCAAAATCCTTCCAACCGTCCTTTCGTAGGTTCATGCGGCGTACTGAGGCCGCCCTATTCTGTGCCACTGCGGTCAGTTCTGTGTACGTACGCCGATGTGGGTGTGATCCATTCTTAGGATCATGACGGTTCCCCGCGGGATTCGATTTGTAGCGGATGTCGGTGAGGCTTCAAGCTTCATCTTGCGCTGACAATACTTTCTACGGTCTTGCAGGTCCGTGCATTTTTATACTACCCTCGAATCCAGACGCATACCAGGACTGTAACGTTTCCCGGCGAGGGTTTGAAAGTTGCGCTCGGATCAAGATGTCCATCTTTATGCTGGACTATCCACCGCCTCGAACCCGCCTGAATGATGGTGTTTTTTGCTACATTCACTTACTAATGACCGCGATAGCCAAACGAAACCCCGAAAAGGATGTAGAGACGTAGTTGGGCGTATAAAAAGGCCCCGGGACGCGCGTTTCTTGATTCCCCATCGGAGGATCATCCCCCCCCATCTTGCCCACCTTCGCCTGTTCAACGTTCAACGCTTGCTACCTATCGAACAACGAAGATGGCCGGAGGACCAGGAGCAACAGGCGAAGGTATCGGTGCTAATGCCCCAAAGGTGCGGCTAGTTTCTTTCTCAAGTTTTGTCCCCCCAATGACGCTGCCTATGCCTTATAGAACAAGATGGCCGGTATCTTGATGACATGCTTCGCAGCCTTTGGTGGTATCCTATTCGGGTATGATACGGGTACTATCAGTGGCATTAAGGTCATGCCAGACTGGTTGCGGACGTTTGGCCAGGCTCCGAAAAACCCACAAGATCCATATTTCATCACCAGCTCGGAGGAGTCGCTCATCGTATCGATCTTGTCTGCTGGAACATTCTTCGGAGCCCTTCTTGGAGCTCCTGTGGCAGGTGAGCTCATCCCGAATGTCTTTTGAGACTTTATGAATGGCTAAGTGAACCCATTGTCCGAATACTAGATATCCTGGGTCGTAAATGGGTAAGGCGTCTTGCCCAGAGTCTTGCCGGAGGAAATACGAGCTCACATGCCCGTTTCGCTTAGGGTGTGGTGTTCGCGTGTCTGGTGTTTGCTATTGGCGTTGCGATGCAGACAGCCGCCACTGAAAAGGCCCTTTTCGTGCGTTCCCCCATATTCATTTCCATGGTGCAACGGCTCACATCTTCAAATAAAGGTTGTAGGTCGAGTCTTTGCTGGCTTGGGCGTGGGGCTCGTGTCTTGCCTAGTTCCAATGTACCAGTCCGAGTGGTACGAACCTATGTTATCCTCACTGTCGATTTCTGCTGACTCCGATTCACCATCATTGTGGCTCAGTGCACCGAAATGGATCAGGGGTTCTGTCGTGGCTCTTTATCAATGGGCAATCACCATTGGTATCCTTTTGGCATCGATTTTCAATAATGCGACGAAGAACAACCCTAATCACTCGGCCTGGCGAATCCCAACCTCTATTCAACTCATCTGGGGATTCGTCCTTGCCGCGGGCATGGCATGCCTGCCAGAGGTAACCTTGTTTCATCTCACTTATATTTTCGTGGGTCCACTGACCCGTATGTTTCTTTCAGTCACCTCGTTACCTCATAAAGAAGGGCAAGACTGATGCAGCAGCTGTTTCTATGGGACGTCTGCTTGGGTTACGCCCCGATGATCCTGTCGTTCATGAGGAGATAAGAGCCATCGGGGCCAATCTCGAGGCTGAAAGAGCACTCGGCGAAAGCTCTTACATCGATTGCTTTAGGCCTGGTACCAATAAGATCGCATTCCGGACATGGACTGGAATCGCTCTACAAGCTTGGCAACAGCTAACCGGAAGTATGTATGAAGATTGTCTGATCTGGCAAAGCTTTAACATTCGTCTCGTTCTCTATAGTCAACTTCATCATCTACTACGGTACGACTTTCTTCGAGAGGGCGCGCGTCGGAAATCCTTTCTTGATTACTATCGCCATCAACGTGGTGAATGTTGGCATGACCATTCCGGGAATCTACGGCGTTGAAAAGTTTGGAAGGCGCACTCTTCTACTTTGGGGTGCCGTAGGGATGTGCATTTGCGAGTTCATCGTCGGAATCGTAGGCGTCACAGTCAGTGAATCCAATACTGCAGGCCAGAAAGTCCTCGTTGCTTTTGTGTGCATCTACATTGTAAGTCGTGCCTAGTTCACTCCATGCATCCTCAGCGCTCAGTTCGCTTTTGACCCAGGGTTTCTTCGCGAGTACATGGGGTCCTATCGCCTGGGTCGTCACCGGTGAAATCTTTCCGCTGCAGGTCCGTGCCAAGGCAATGTCGCTCTCAACCGCCAGTAACTGGCTGTGGAACTGGGCGCTCAGCTTTGCCAGTATGTAGTCCCTCGATTCTTCATGCTAGTGTGAACTGACCTCGCCCATTCCTTAGCCCCGTACCTCGTAAACACCGAAGCTGGTAGCGCCGGACTCGAGCAGAAGGTCTTCTTTATCTGGGGGTCAACTTGTGCGTGTTGTGTTGTGTTCACATATTTCTGTATCCCCGAGGTGAGTCGAAATGTGTCGGAATTTGTACGGAATAGGACCGAAACTCAATTTTGTGTAATTTCATAGACGAAGGGACTGTCTCTGGAACAGATCGACCAGATGTATCGAGACAGTACTCCAAGGACCTCTCGCGCCTACAGAAGGCATTTGCATGCTGGCGAAGTGCAGGGAAAGGTCGAGAGAGAGGGTTCTGTGGAAAAGGCTGAGAAGGATCATGTTTGAGTCTTGCACATCGTGGAGTCTGGACCTCGAAACTCTCTGTTGTCGTATCATCATTTCTTCGATTTATGCGCGGTGTATTGTACTGGCTAGATCTAATATGCGACAGCCGTCCCGGTAGCTCCCCGCTGTGGGCAATCCCTGTCAAAGCAATGAGCGTGCAGTCCTTTTGTGAGTTCAATATTCAATCTAATCTCACATCTTATCTCGGTGTACTCCGCCGGTGTCGGATCGCATTTACCCCGGCAAACCGTTCCTGAATTGCTTTACATTCTTTCCAACAACTTCCATGAGGACTCCCAGAGGGATTCATTATAAAATCGGATACATGGGTCGGACCCCAGTCAGACTTGCCACAACCTTGTCATAGGCTTCTAGGTCCTGCCGGTAGGTCCTTTAGTTTTGAGTTCCAGTTAGTCCTCGGAGTATCGTTTGAAAAGGTTTTGCACCTTTTGTTCCCTATAGGATGTCAAGAACTTACACTGGCACCCACCGATCGCAGCTTGGACAATGTGAGAGCAGAGGTATAGATCAAGTTCGGTACGGAAGATCCGAACGGCGTCTACTCTAGCTGCAGCTCTTTAGCAGTTCCATGCGTTTCCACCCGATGCAATGATGTCGGCCGCTGCGTGCGTATTGCGGACACATAAACGACTACACGGAAGTCTCTCAATTGTTCAGTCTTCTTTTTATTAGCCATGATATCGATCTCGCGATGGACATACATCCATTTCTCGGGGCCGGCTTTGTATAGCTGAAGACGGGAGTGTTTTCCCAAAACTTCCGCCCATCGAGGGGCACGACTAGTCTAGAGTCATAGACAGACTCGGGCATGGATGCGGGTTCAAGTTTGTGGGGTATATAAAGCCTCAAAATTGGATTGGTTTCTGCAGTCTCTCCCCAGAGGTTCCTCCAACCCCACTTTCCATAACCCCGCACCGTGATCATCTTTCTTTACCCGAGATGGCTGGAGGTCCAGCAGCAACAGGCGAGGGCATCGGTGCCAACGCCCCTAAGGTATGTTTGGTGTCTCTTGCTTGTCAACCTCGTGCTTTATCCATGCTCATCCTATGTCCTATAGAACAAGCTCGCCGGTATCCTGATGGTGTGCTTTGCAGCATTCGGAGGAATCCTATTTGGATATGATACTGGTACCATCAGCGGTGTCAAGGTCATGCCTGATTGGTTACAAACTTTCGGCCACCCCACGGGCGATCCAAACAAACCATACGCCATCAGTACCGGAGCGGAGTCTCTCTACGTGTCGATGTTGTCCGTTGGTACTTTTGTCGGAGCTCTCGCCGGAGCTCCTGCAGCGGGTGAGGAGGATCGCCTCTCTACCTTCCGAAATTCCGTACTGAATACTACTTTCTAGATATGATCGGTCGTAAATGGGTATGTATGTTCTTCAACTGCGGTAAAAATGCAACTGAAGCTTTCCCCAGGGTGTGGTGCTCGCCTGTCTAGTCTTCAGTGTCGGCGTGGCGATGCAAACTGCTGCAACGCACAAAGATCTTTTCGTATGTCTGGTTGTGCCTGTCTCAAGGCGAGGAGCTGAATCATTTTCTCTATAGCTTGTCGGTCGCGTATTTGCTGGCATAGGTGTTGGGATCGTGTCCTGCTTAGTCCCAATGTACCAATCTGAATGGTACGTTTCGTACTTGGATGCGTTATTTTCCGCGCTAACTTCTTCACTAGTGCACCAAAGTGGATTCGGGGAGCCGTTGTAGCTTTGTACCAATGGGCAATCACTATTGGTATCCTTTTGGCTTCTATCTTCAACAACGCGACGAAGAACAACCCCAGCCACTCATCATACAGGATCCCGACAGCTATTCAATTCATTTGGGCGTTTGTTCTGGCTGCGGGTATGGCGTGGCTCCCCGAAGTACGTCCATTTATATTTTCTCTTCGCGCCGTCTGACCCTCAACGATGCATAGTCTCCTCGATACCTAATCAAGAAGGATAAATTTGATGCCGCTTCTGCTGCTATGGGGCGCCTTCTTGGGCTTCCTGCGAGCAATGCCACAGTTCAAGAGGAAATCAGAGTTATCCGTGATAATTTGGAGGCTGAAAGAGCGCTAGGCGAAAGTACCTATCTCGACTGCTTCAGAATGGGTCCGAACAAGATTGCGTTCCGAACTTGGACGGGTATGGCCCTCCAGGCCTGGCAACAATTGACTGGAAGTTCGTACGAGTCTCGTATCAACCAGATTCTACCGACTGACACCTGATGTTGATTCTAGTCAACTTCATCATTTACTACGGGACGACTTTCTTTGAAAGGGCTGGTATCGACGATCCTTTCCTGATTACCATCGCTATTAATGTTGTGAACGTCGGCATGACTGTTCCCGGTATCTGGGGTGTCGAGAAATTTGGAAGGCGTACTCTCCTTTTCTGGGGAGCTATAGGGATGTGTATCTGCGAGTTTATCGTTGCTATTGTCGGTGTCAGCGTTAGCGACGACAACAAAGCCGGACAGCAGGTTCTTATTGCATTCGTGTGCATATACATTGTGAGTCTCGCTTCGACTTTGAAGTGAAGATTCGGATCACTGACCTGCGCTCCCTCAGGCTTTCTTCGCGTGTACTTGGGGGCCAATTGCCTGGGTCGTGTGTGGGGAAATTTTCCCTCTGCAAATTCGTGCAAAGGCAATGTCGCTCTCCACCGCCAGCAACTGGTTATGGAACTGGGCTATTGGTTACTCCAGTGCGACGTTTTTTCTACCTTCCTTTCTTGTGCAAAAGTTGATCGTATCCTTCCAGCTCCTTACCTGGTGAACACCGGACCTGGTAACGCGGGACTCGAACAAAAGGTCTTCTTCATTTGGGGCTCCACATGTGCATGCTGTATCTTTTTCACGTACTTCTGCATTCCCGAAGTGAGTTGAATTCGTCGCCGGGTTACACTGAGTATGGCACTTACTTTTACACCTCCTTTCTCCAGACAAAGGGTCTTTCTTTGGAGCAGATCGACCTCATGTACCAAAATAGCACCCCCATCAGCTCCGTGAAGTACCGCGCACAGCTAATGGCGGGCGAAGTGTCGGAGAAGGGTAGAAGGGGATCCGACGAGGCACCAAGCAGTTCTGGTACCAGTACCGTTTGAGCTTTGAACGACATTCGACCAACGCTTTTACGCTATTCACGTTATTCATGTGTTTAGTTCTACATGTACATTAAAGTCCTTGTCCAGATATGAATTTCACGCGTTTTTTGTACCTCATCTAGTATTTACTATCAATATCTTGGAACGTAACAAGGACGGGAGCGTCACCAACATCGGCGGCCAGATATGGTGGACTCCGCATCTATGATATCGCAGAGCTTATCGAGAGGACTTCGACGGACCCTTCACGGCCGCGAACAACACAACGCCACGATGGGTACCATTGCTAATATGGGTGGCAAGCCTCTGTCATATCGTCGGTAAATTTACGCCATGTACAAGTACATGATCGGTTATTCTTCTCCTTGCTTCTTCGTAAACGTTTGCCACAACTGTTCCGGGAATGCTATCAAAATACTCATCCGGGACGCCCGATCAAGCCAGATCCAGATTCTCGAGAATTGTTTTGACTCCCCACGCTCCTGGATCAGGAACCTTCTGTTCCTTGAGCCTATCACCTTCAACGTAAGCGCTTCTTCCTGCTTTGGCCTCAATGTCTTGGGTTTTGTTCGCGGCAGAGGCCGCAGCTTCCACGGCCTGTGCCAAGGAGCTCGGGGAAAACGTCTCGACGAAAGCGGCAAGCGGATCAACCAGGGTGCGCGATGGAGGGCGTGCACGCGTGTAGGTGTAGAGCTTGTCCAACGCTGCTCTCAGCGCATCCGACCATACCTGGGGGGTCGCGGTACCTGAGGAGGAAGAGGCGGCTGATAGACCCTGGGCCAAAGCAGAGAAGAAAATACTGACAAGGTATTCGAGGTCGGGACCATGAGATTGAGACCAGACCGTTCCATAGGAATAAAATTGTCACTCACGAATATAATGCGCCGCTGGTCCCTCCCATATCTTCCTCGGCGACTTGAGACACAGCAATAACACTTCCGGTCACATCGCTCCCATTGACGCTCCCGTCCTTAATCTTGTTAAGGACACCTGCGGAGAAGTAGGGTGCATATTAGCGCGGGATTCCATGCGTGCTACCGGTGAGGGAAAATGCCCGAATGAATGGAGGATGGGTAACCTTCCCCGCCCTTCCAGGCACCTGGAAAGCGACGTAATATGTCAGATCGGTCTCACCTTGGGCACCGGCCTGGATGAAACGGAAAGAGGTTAGCATGATGATCTGCGTTCGTGTTCACACGAAACCGGCACCGCCCCGGAGTGTTGGGGAAGGTGGGGGTGAATATGGGGTATTTACCTTGAGTGTAAGACCGCAGTCCCCTGAGTCATACTCGTAAGCACACAGACGAGTGTCACGGAGAATGACGCTTACCATCACCGGCGATGTTGTCCATCCGAGTGATTTCGGGCTCCTCCTTTATCAAAGCTTCACACGCTTTCTTGATACCAGCGATGAACCTCTCTGGGTTGGCGGAGGTGAGCGTTCCTTTCTCAGCCCTTGGAGCTAAAGCTGTAGCCTCTGTTGATTGTAAAGGCTTTGCAGGAATACCGGAAGACCACTTCCAGCCTGGTGCGTCAGTCTTGTCGTCAAGAAGGGAAAGAATGAGTTCAGATGAAGGCTCTGAAGACTCAGAAGGTAGCAGGAGAAGAGTGATCGAGAACCCTGGCATATTCAGGCTCGTCTTCAGAAAGTGAAGTTATCCATCCATTGCGACACGAAGGATATAAAAGTGAGCGTACCATAAAACTGCCTGACAGAACCCTTTCTATCGCGATCCCTCTTGCTTCAATTTGATTTTTCGTTTCCGATAGAACGGCCGCCATCTCGAGTTCGCTAACTCCACCAAGATTATTGACTACTAGTACCACCTTGTCCTTTCCGGAGCCTTTGAATGGAACGAAAGAGCGTTCGGTATCCTTTGTGGAGGTGAGGAGGTCAAGGAGTTGGGGAATTAATTCTGAAAGGGCGGGAACTGGGGACAGGCGCTTGTTTCCAGCCTCGTTGTGAATTCCCATACCGATCTCAATTTCGGAGGACGAGAGATGGGTCGCAGAAGATGCAGTGCCAGGAACCTGGTTTGAAGGTCATTGAATGCTTCGATAAGGTCAAGATCCCACGTACATGGCAATGTTCAAGACCAACGCCGATGGTCGCAAGGCGGGAGGAAGCCCATTGGGCGACGCTGTAGACTTCGTCCAGGTTACCACCGCGTTCGGCCAGAGCTCCAGCTATTTTATATACGAGAACGGTACCCGCGAGACCTCTGATGGAACGTCAGTCATAGGATCAAGTTGAGCTCAAATCCTCTCCCCACCTCCTTCCGACGATCGAACCTTGTGTCCTGCCAACAGCCACATCGTCGCCAACGATTACGAATTTGACCCGTTCAGCTTGTTCGGGATGGAGCGCTGCGTACTGTTCTTTGGCGAGACCAAAGTTTAGGACATCTCCAGTGTAATTTCTGAGGTGGTGTGAGGAAAAGAAGCGACGCATATCACATGGACAATTGGATTCACTTCACGATGATGACTGTGCTGGGTTCAGGGTCAGATGGTTTCGAAGAGTGTTCAAGCTGTGTCTCACCCTTTCTCGTTCTGTACTAGGTCTATCCCGCGACGAACTTGGCTCGGGTTAGGCGAGGCGAAGACATTTCCGCAAACAGCAGCTGTAAGACGAAGTCTGAGGATCCCGGGCTGAAATGGAGCACGGAATAGCTATAGACCAACCTGTTAGAATGCCTTTGCCTGTTATCGATGAAGCAGTTACTCAGGTGGATGTTGACCAGAAAGTTTTGAGAACGCACCGACGAAGCCAGCGTGAGCAGGTTCGTGGCCAGAACCACCTCCACAGATGAGAGCGACCTTCGAACGATCATGCTGGGCAATGTGGACAGCTTGTAACAGATGAATTAGTCACTTGCTTCGAGTTTCTCATAGGAACACATACTCTTGTTCTGACGGTCAAGAGCGAGAGCTGGATTGAGAACACAGAGGCCTTGAAGAGAATCCACAACCAGGCTCTCCGGGGTGTTCAAGAAGTGTTTGCCTGGAGTTGGGTTAGGCAAAAGTATTGTTGACGCGAGATGGGGAACGAACTCTGAATAGCAGACATGGTGGTGGTAATGGGAAGAGATGGGGATCGTGACCCCCGGAACTATGCGATTGAGCTGATATCCGCCGAAGTGTGGGCGCCAAGAACTTTAGCGCCTTTCTGATAAGCGCCCAGGGTCGAACTTCCGCCTCCAGTGTGACCGACGGGTGACTTGTGACCAAGTGTGACGCGATCTGTTGTTTTTATTTTTTTCCGAGTTCTTTAATGGAGGGTAATTCTCGCAAAAGACTACGCAGCGACTCTGTTCCCTCGAACGGCTCATCACCTAAACGACAACTTTCAGGCTCTCCTCTTACTCGACCCCTCGACGCCAACGACGAAATCGACGCCTATATGGCAGACCAACCCAATGACGCGGCACCGCTACCTGCCTCAACATCGCAAGCCCAGGCCAGAGTAGGGATAATAGAGGGCCTGATGGGCAAACCAATGGAGGTTGGACAGACGTGGCATCTCATCGACCGATTATGGTTCAAGCGCTGGCAGAAAGCATGCAAAGGAGAGGTCGACAAGGAGGGTCAGGTGTTGGAAGAAGATCTCGGTCCAGTGGCAGTCGCGGGACTGCTGGATCAGTATGGCAATCTGAAAGCAGGACTTGCAGAGGGCATAGATTTAGAATACGTCCCGGAAGAGGCATGGAATCACTTCGTGAACTGGTGAGTGCCATTCAGTTTCATTCAGCTATTTCCTTTCTCATCATCGGACGTAATGCCAGGTATGGAAAGCCTCCACGGTCGATTGCGAGAAAAACTATAACTAGAGGACAGCAGGTTCAACTTGAACTCCATCCACCTCGTTTCAAGGTCCTGCGACTAACCGATGGACCCGCTGAGAAGACCGATTCTCCATCTCACAAATATGTCACCCTCTCAGCACGCGACACCATCAAGACGCTGTGCCACGCTTTGGCAAAGGCAGTCTCGCCAACATCAGGCTTTATGGGTCCCCATCGGATTTGGGCATTGGACCCCTCCAATGGTGATATCGACTTCAATTACAAGGAGTATCCTGCCTCAGAACTGGACACGAGCGTTCACAAGATTGTAGAAGCATCGCAGCAGGAGATTGATGACGTTTACGAACCAGAGTATCCGTTTGTCGTCGAGTTCAAAGAGGATCGTGGTTGGATCGCAGATGCTCCGGGCGACAAGAAGCCACCTGCACCACTCTTCAACTCAAACGACGGATTCTTTAACGCTATGTCCTCGAACTCAGTAGCACGCCCATCGACCGCCCTCACGACCTTTGGTAGCAAATCAACAATAGCGTCTTCTTCGACCACCGGGAAGTCATTGAATGGAAACATAGGGAAGGCCATAGAACCTGGTACTCTGGGTCTGGGTAACATGTAAGTTCGACGCTTTTTCTTAGCCGATCCGAGCTGACCGACTTCAAAAGGGGGAACACATGTTTTATGAACTCAGCGCTCCAATGCCTGGCGCACACGAGGGAGTTGACCGAGTACTTCCAAAGTAGATACGGCCCTCCGATGATCAAATTCCCGCAGCTAACGATTCACTACAGGCGGTGTATATCACGACGAGCTCAATCCGGATAATCCTCTTGGGATGCACGGCGCCATCGCAGAAGCGTTTGGTGCTCTGCTAGACCGAATTTGGGCGCCGAGCGGGAGTTCTACTTCGTACTCCCCGCGCGAGTTCAAGAGTCAACTACAGCGATTCGCACCCCAATTCAGTGGATACCAACAACACGACTCTCAGGAACTTGTGGCTTTTCTTCTTGACGGATTGCACGAAGACTTGAACAGAGTCTTGAAGAAGCCATACGTAGAGAAGCCAGACTGGGAGGGCGGAGGAGACAAAGAATTGATGAAGTTGGCCAAGGAGAGCTGGGATGGATACAAACGTCGCAACGACAGCGTCATTGTGGACTTGTTCCAGGGCCAGTACCAGAGTACTTTAGTGTGTCCCGAGTGCCAGAAGGTACGTCAAGTTCTTCATACAAGGAAAGGCACCGGTTCACCAATATTTTGCAGGTCTCCATTACCTTTGATCCTTTCATGTACCTCACCCTTCCCCTTCCGATACAGAAGAAGTGGAGACATTCAATCTACTACGTTCCTTGGGACCTAAACAAACCCCACGTCAAGGTGAGCATGTACAGCATCCCAACGATTGCACCCCCACCGAACATCAGCTGTACAGGTTCCAATCGAAATCAACCGAGATGCCTGCTTCAAAGATGTTCGCAACCTTCTCGCTCGTTGGCTATCACCGCCTCCCACCGAAACCGACCCATCCCCCGAACCTATCCATCCAGACAACCTTCTGACACTCGAGATCTTCAACCACCGTTTCTACAAGAACCTCGATGACACCGTTCTCGTCAGCGACATGTCCGATAACGACGTGATCGTATGCTTCGAGCTGCCCTGTCACGCTCAACAAGCGCGTTCTTATAGAGACCGCGACAAGGAAAAGAAGAGTGAAGATCCCTTTGTTCTCCCTTTGTTCCTCTCTGATGCGGTGGCTGATCGACCCAATCGAGTCGGAGGTGGATATGGTACGTTCCACCGGGGAGGCGGAGCGAGCTTGTTTGGATACCCGAGTGTTGTCGTGGTGACTAGGGAGCAAGCCAAGTCGGCCGATGGGATATACGAGGCTGTTCTTGACCGGTTGCAGCGATGGACGAGACATTCGAGGGATTTGTGGACTTGGGAGTTCGAGGGAGAGGAACGTTCGGACGAGGGGATTGTGAAGATCGATCTGAATGGAGATGTCGGGGAGACGAAGGTGACGGAGTTGAGGGAGAACGGAGATGTTGTTGAGATGGATGAAGGGGATATCGTCGATGAGAAATTCACGGTTATCGACAATGAGATGGATGATGGTGTTGATGATGTTGAAGGGATTCGTACTAGTGGGTCGCAGCTCCCGGTTCGCGTGGGCGTCAAGAAGAACATCTTCACACTCAAGGTGCAGAGAGACCATAAGGATTACGGGACGAATCAGGGATATGGTTCAAATTCAAGCAAGTACGAGTCGTGGGACAGGCGTCAGGAGGCTGTTGATGACGGGGAAGAGGATTACTTGCTCAAGGAAGGTGATGGGTTATTCTGCGAGTGGGACGAGAACATGAAGGCGTATTATTTCGGCGAAGAGAAAGTTTACGAGCATGCGCAATGGGACCACTGGGGAGAGTTCATTCACCCCGAGTATGAGGAGACGTTGAAGAAAGGCAACGAAAAGAAGTCGAAGGGCATTTCTCTTCACGACTGTTTAGAGGAGTTCACAAAGGAGGAGAAACTCGGGGAGGACGACCTCTGGTATTGTCCCAGGTGCAAGAAACATCAACAGGCGACGAAGAGATTCGACTTATGGAAAGTGCCGGATGTCCTCGTGGTTCATCTGAAGAGGTTCAGCAACAGCCGGATGCTTAGGGACAAGATCGATGCCCTGGTGGATTTCCCGATCGAAGGCCTTGATTTGACGCAAATGGCTGGTGAAAGGCCGGTTGCACAGAGGTTGAAGGAGGCCGGGCTATCACATGAAGACCTCGCGGAGGTTATGGGTGTTCCGGAGGATGGACTGGACGAACCTTTGATCTACGATCTTTTCGCGGTGGATGAGCATATTGGAGGCCTTGGTGGTGGTCACTATAGGGCGTACGCTCAGAATCATATGAACGACAAGTGGTACCACTTTGACGACTCGTATGTCACAGCGGCAAAGGCCACCGAAGCAGTTGTAAGTTCAAGCCAATTATCATCAGCGTTCACATGCTCATTTTCGTTATAGAACGCCAATGCCTATCTCTTGTTCTATCGTCGGCGTTCATCGAAACCTCTGGGAGGCAGGAGCCATGAGCTGACTGAACAGGCGAAGCTTCAACCAAAGTCTGACCGTAGCCTGGCGTCAGCACCCACTCCTTCCTTACCTACTCCCCCCCTAGAGTCCGCCTACGCCCCTTTACCCGATTACTTCAACACCACAACCAGTGCTGACCATTGGGGCTCCAGTGCAAACACTCTGGTGCCCCTACCATCCCCCACTGCCGTTCACGACCCTCCTAATTTCGAGGAGGCCCAAGGCGATACCATCCTTGACGGGAATGACATCGTCCTTGACGACAAAGGGAAATTGAAAAACTTTGACCGGTATGCATACCACCGCGGAGAGGACGGAGGGGGGTCGCCTGTATCCTCGACAGGTGCCGAGCATGATGCCAATAGCGACGGTGGCGACGCGGGAGACTGGCCCCAATCGCAGAGTTCGCCATGGTCTGATTCTCTCAATAGCAATAGTGCTATTGGATCGCCGTCCGGTTCATCACCTACTGGTAGCCCAGTCCCAGCCTTGAAGGACGTCACGATGGAGGATGCTGATGCTACCCCTGGGGCGAAAGGTCTTGGCTTGAGCTTATAGACGCAGCATTCCCCTCGTTTTCGGTTCTTGGTTTACGTTCTCTTGTCGTCGCAACCCGTTAGAGCGCTATTTGTCTGTATAATGTCGCAATGTCTGTATTCTACTTCACCCTACACAATACAAGCATCCGTAATTTCCGAGGTTTTGACCGCCTTTGTGCGGTATGCTGATTAAGACGGACTCAGTGCTGCTTCCGACCATAGAGCGGTCGGGCGTTTAGTCAGCGCAAACGACAGTCATCGAGTAGCATAGTGACAGTCACACAGCTTTCACTAGAATGTTCTTCATACCCGCAGTGAATTCTATATACTAGCTTGAATTTCACTCTCTTTCACTCTCTTTCTCGATTACTGTCGGCTTCTCGATGTCTGGACTACCTCTTCTCAGCGGTCCTCCACCACCACAAGGCGACGAAAGTGGCGACAACGATCCCGCGTGCAGGAAATGTAACAAAGAATTCAACTTTCTGTTCACTCGGTCGAGGAAGTGTAACCATTGCGGATTCATGTACTGTCACAATTGCACGGACTATCAGGCTTTGATGCCTCGATCTGGAGGCCATGGTGATTCTGGTTACGATTTAGTGAATGTTTGCGCGTTCTGCATCGAGTTTCTACAGAGTGAGTGCCACTCAACTTCCTGAATCGACACGATTGATGTCGGTTTCTCTAGTTACTGCTGCGGGGAGAGGACAGTTGAAATCGCTGCCGTTGTCCAAGTTGAAGAAATACGCAGGAGTTTATAACATACCAATCAGCAGAGCGGTCGAGAAGGACGACATTATCAATGCTCTGCTCTCCGCACGACGACCGAATGGCTGCCTGCCAAGTGGAAATGAGGCTTACTATCGCAATTACTCTGTGCCAAATCGCAGCAATGCTCGACCTCGAGGCTTGTTTTCATCACGTCCAGAGCCACCACCAAATCCTCCGCCACGACCGCCAACAGTAAATACGGGTGCACCCAGAAGAGAGTTTGCCAGACCGGACTTGGAACCTGATCCAGAACCACCACGCCCTGCTCCAAATTACCAGACAAGACCTTCAACAAATCCCAATTCACCTCCAAGGAACCCAACAAATTATAATCCTCATTATACACAATCGCCACCTCCGCCACCCCCACCAAGGAACTATGACACTAATAATTATCATCCTCATTACACTCAATATCAACAGCAATCACCACCTCCACCACCACCTCATCATACCTATCCACAGTACACGCCGAGAAGTCGACAGCAGCCACCACCCACACCACCAAGACCAGCGCCAGCTTCACGACCGGCACCAGCACCAGTGCCACCTCCACCGCCTCCACCACCTCCATCACTGGACGAGCTCCTCGATATGTCGGAGCAAGCCATCTCTTCATTACCCATCAGTTCTCTCAAGCAGGTCCTCTTCCAGAACCATGTCAGTGCGAGTGGAACAGCGATTCTTGAGAAGACAGATTTGGTGAAGCGCGTAATCCAACTTGCCCAGGACGAACGATGGGAGAGGGAGGAAAGGGAGGAAAGAGAACGAGAAGAACGGGAGGAAGAAGAACGGGCGATTCGGGAGGCTAGAGAGGAAAGGGAGAGAGAGGCGTTCGAGCGGCAGCAGCGTGAAGAAGCTGAGCGAAGAGCTCGTGAGATGCCAGAACCCTCATCCCGTAGCACGAACCCGAACCATCGAGCTCGAGTGGAGGATGCATCTGATGACGATGATTCGATGCATCACCCACCTTCTCAACCGCCCTCTCAACCGCCTTCTCCTCCTCAGGAAGAGATTAATATACTTCCTCCACGGTCGCCCTCGCCTTCACCCTCAGTCGAGAAACCACAGGTTCCTCCGCCCTCTTCGTCGCCATCTTCCAACTCACATATGAAGCCGCCGACTAAATCTCACGAACGTAACAGTGGTCTTTGTGTCATTTGTCAGGACGAGGACGCGAACATCGCGATTGTAGATTGTGGGTGAGTACTCTTGAGATGGCCGTGTACTGGACGCGAACATTTCTAACGCTGATTACAGACATATGGCTATGTGTCGTGCGTGTTCGGAACTCGTAATGGCGTCTTCTAGGGAGTGCCCATTGTGCAGGACCAGGATTGTGACGGAGCAGAGATTACTGAGGATTTTCAAGACGTGAGGGGATTGATATCTATAGCTTGTGTGTCAAGGCGTGCTGTAATTGTGCTTGGTCGAAGGGAAATATGTATCATACACATTCATTTTGCTCGAGTCACCTGTATTTATTTTGCTTTCCTAGAGTCATTCATCGAGCTAACGACTCCTAGGTGGATGGTGTTGAACGATGATGGACACGGTCGTAATTTATACTTTGGCTTGTACACAATCCATGAAATTAAGAAAAGTCAGCAACTTCCTGCACGTTTTTGTCTGCGTTCGGACCCCCTACCATCACCCCCCTCTGTAAAGGGCCATCTGCACCACAACTCGCAGTATCTCCAATCGGCACCACCGATTGCCCTATGATACCTCCCTCCTGGTCAGTGTCTTCTTTCTCAACGGGTGGGCTTCGTTGCCTTCGATGGGTTGAGCCCCGGGGGTTGGTTCTGAATCGGAACGGTCGACTGTTTCGTCGACGTGGTTTACTTCTCCGCGTCTCTCGAAGTCCTCTGTCTCGACTTCCTGCTGCTGCAATGAATGTTCATCCCGGGCCCAGAGAGCACGGACTCGGGCATAGACCCCGGGTACTACGCGAAATACCTTTTCGAAGAGGTGTGGTTCTCTCGTGTCACCACTGGAGTCCCCTGGCGGTATTTCAACTCCGATTTCCGACTGTCGCGACAAGTATTCGAAAATTCCCTCACGCCGAAGCTCGTTACTCGCGTGTTGTACAACGAGGTCATAAGCCGTTCGAAAATCAGAACGCAAGATTTCGTCCAAACTTCAAAGCCTTGCCTGAGGGTGTTTTTCTGGCAGTAATTGAGGTTCGTCTGACGTTGGAGACCGCGAAGGCTGGAAAAACAGCACAGAGAGCGCAACATCATGAGTCGTGAGACAGAAAATCCCCTGGTATTTTTAGCCCACCTGAGATCGCGAAAAAGCCGATTTCCCTGAGCCGGGAGTTCTCTTCCTGGCTAGCGGTTCGTCCGAGGACATGCCCTCTTGGGACATGGTATGAGGGAGCTACCGAGAGCGTGCACTGAGCGTCCATGATGTGGTTAGGTCGGTTGGAAAGGTACAACTTCGCACCGACCGCGGGCGTCCAACTTGCGTAGCTCGCCTGAGCTTAGACTGTGCACTCCTTGCCCATGCATAGTTTCAAGATCGCGAACGATGGCGGACGCTGTCATAACAACATGGACACAGATATCCCTCCTCGCCGAGACGAAACAAACAGAACTTACACTACTGTTACAACCTCTCATTCCACAAAAGCCATATACAATACTCTACAGATCCTCAAAGTCTTCCATATGTCTAACAACCCCAGTTAGACTATTATCAACATCAGTCAAGCTCGACTCCTTGCTGTAAACCTCCATATACACCGCGTCTCCCTCCTTGACCCTCCTCCCGACATGCCAATTCTGAGGATTCTGCCCGCGAGAGAACACTTCCTTGATCTCCGGATCACTAGTCGTTGCGTCAGTTTTGTTGAAATTAAACAGAGACAGGTAAGAGCTCACCTCTCAAGGAACTGCTGCACATTGAATAAATGCTGAGATTTCGACGTAAACCGTTTCTGCGAGGCAGAAGACGAAACGGTAAATTGCGGTAATGCCATGATATGTCGATCCTTTTGTTGGAGAAGTTTGGCGACGGGCGTTGTTCCGTCGGAGGAGGCGCTTTGGGACGGGCATTATCAACAAGAGGTTCGTAACGAAGTAGAAATGAAGTACCTCTTCGGAGGATCGTTCGTCGTCTTGTCGATCTCGACAAAGAGGGAGTCCACTTTCGCGGATATGGTATCCAATACGTCGGCGTGGAGATCGTAGTCTTCTGCCAGACTGGCGAGTACTATCAATCTTCCTGGTTGCTAGAGAACGAAAGGGTGAGGGTCAACAGTGGTATTCGAGAAATAGTCGTCTGAACGTACACTCAAGATGTGAACTTTTCGCTTCTTCGTCAGCAAGGGATTGAACGGATCAGCAATATGCACTCCGATAGACAAGAAAGGCCTTGGAGGGGTATGTGGCACGGGTGGCTCGGATGGAGGCGGCACAGGTTCGTCCTCAAGTTCACGTTTATCCTGCTCTTCCGCATCGAAATTAGACTGCTTGGAGAGCGTGTCCGGAGTGTGAACACCTTCCGAAGATATAGCATCGTCAAGGGCGTTCTTGTCCACTTCCGCCTCCTCAGGCCTATCGCGCGACGGGGGATGTTCTTCAGTAGCCTCTTCTTCTCCATGGGGTTCTTCGTGAGGTTTTTTCTCTACAGCGGGAGTAGTGGCAATCATAGGGCGCTCCTGTGGATTCGACTTTCCGAACGTCAGGTAGCCTGGCCAACTCCATTTCACGTTGACGTTCATATTAAGGTTACCCGTAGGTATACCCATGAATGAGTTTACGCTCGGATTCGATTGGTGCTTGGAAGTATTTTCCTTCGTGCCTTCTGGATCCGGTGGTTTCTTGTGTCTTGCGGTAGACTCTGAGTTGGTTGTGAGGCCCTTGTCGGATGGCTCCGGAACAGGCGGCACTAGAGAGATAATATGACGCGACAGGGAAGTTGGAAGGCGTCCATTGAGGTATCGTTTAGAGGGTATAATGTGAGTAGGTGTTGCGTATATGGGAGCAAGACTTTCGGGTATTGTTGAAGAAAGCTGATCTAGTAGAGGAGTTATGAGGGCGTGTGTAGGATGTAAGGGTACGCCTGTAGAGGAATTGGGTAAGCGAATAGTGATGAACAAGCAACCAGTGCGCACCTAAGTGGTCCCCAAATTCGAATCCGGTTTCTATATCCCAAGACCAGGCCCAGACGGTAAAGAATCTCTCTAATTGTAGCTCTAAGGCCGTTCGTCCTTGATTGGTCAGAATTGAAGTGAATGATCCGTGCGTTAGCTGTCGTGACTTGTGTTTAGAGAAGAGAAGAGGCCTCCGATGAGATACAACGATCACCTTGAAACGTTCATATCCTTTCATTATGTCGGCTTTCAGAGCCGTAACGTGTACTGAGGCTTCGCTGTAGTCGTAAATGAGAGCTGGTTCCTTCTGTTTCTCCTTTCCTTTTCCTTTGGTATTCGCTCTCGTTAAGGTGGGCGTTCGCGGGGTCTTTGCAAGTTCTACAGCCTTTTGTCTCTCCCTGAGTACCGATTTTCCTATAATGACAAGACTGTGGCCACATACTGCGTGTATCCAAAAGTCCGGCTCAGGACACATCATGATCATACGCCTCGTCTGGGAATGAATACTATCGCAGAATTCACCTCCGCTGAAGGACCTATTGAGAGAAACAGCCGTTATACACTAGCGCATAGCTTCGACAGAGATTAGAGGACATACTCTGAAAAGTTTGCGAGAGCTTTAGCCAGCCCGATCTGCCTGAGCATGTTGTCCCGCGAAGCCGCGCGTTCCTTGGACGTGTAGAACAGAATCTGAGCCTGTTCTTCAGCATCTTCGTCGTCCTTCGAGACGTCAGCAGAAGGCTTCAGGGTCGGGTTGTATATGGTGAGATAGGAAAGATTGGGAGGAACCCTCGCCATCGCGGTCAGAGAGAGCGACAGCTCTTACGTAACACACCAAGACCGGCAATTTCGTCCCAGTTTTAGCGCCCAGATATTTTTCTCTTCCCTCATTGTCAACTCTCAAGATGGTCAAACATGCGAGGAAAAAGCAAAAACTGTCAAAAGGACACGAAGACCTCAAAGCCGATGACATTCACAATGTCGCTGATAAAGACGATGAAGAACGTAGACTGGAAAGCTTACTCTTTGGGACCACTTTTGACGGGAATGCAAACGGCACACAAGGAGAGGACGATGAAGCCGAGCAAGACGGTTTGGAAGTGGGAGGAAATCAGTTCGCGAATCTTACGGATGGAGACGTGAGTGAACCCGACTCTGAGCTACAACTGATCTTTCATTACCTTTTTGTTTAGCTGTTTTTCGTAGACGTTGGGAACGATGAAGAACAAGCCGCTGGCCCATCGTCTGCTTCTTCCTCCTCGTCGGAATCATCAGGATCGGGCTCAGAATCGGACTCAGGCTCCGATTCCTCCTCCTCGTCGCGTACTTCTAACACCAGCGGTTCGGCGAAGAAAATAGTCCGAAAATCCAAGGCCCCTGCATGGGTCGATCCATCAGATCCAGCAACGGTCTCTCTGTCCTCCAAGAGACTAAGAAAACTCCGGGACGCTCCCCATGAAGAGGAACTACACGGCAGGGAATACGAATCCCGGCTACGCCGACAATACGAGAGAATAAACCCCGAACCGACATGGGCTGCCCAAGCGCGTAAAAGCAAAGCCAAGGAGAAGAAGCAAGCGTGGGCCGACGACGATGACGGAGACGATGCAGACGAAGAAGACGACCCGACGGACGTTCAGCACCTTCTGACATCGACGTCTGGAGTGCTACGGTCGCAGAAAGCGAAGCGCGTGCTTCAAGCGGGAACCATCGACATTGCACGTTTGCGGGATGCCAATCAAGGTGCGCAAGAAGCGGCGTGCGGCGACATCAAAAGTCTGGCGTTTCACCCTTCTCCTACGGTACCAGTACTGGCTGTAGGCAGTAAGGATAGACGCGTCAGATTATACACTGTAAGCATCGAGAATCCCCCCTCTTTCAGACGGAACCGATCTCATTCCATCGCAGATTGACGGGCATCTCTCGCCCTTACTACAAACTGTTCACATTCCCTCCTTACCCCTCACTTCCCAATCGTCGGTACAATTCCACCCAGGCGGCACACAAATACTTCTTACAGGATCAAGACCATTCTTCTACGTCTACGATCTCCAGTCTGGCACACTCGCTGGAGGTGCCGGTGGAGCAGGCGTCAGAGGACTATGGGGTACTCGATGGGACGACCCTTCCACCTCGGTGGATCCAACATCGTCCGGAAGGAAACGTGGGCGAGGTCAAAACCAAAAGGGAAGCGGCGGCTCGGGCTCAGGCTCGATGGACGTATCGGCCTTTTCACCAACCGGTGAAGTTTTGGCTGTCGCAGGACGCGGTGGTTACGTTCACCTGGTCGACTGGAAAGCTTCTGCATCGACGGGGGGCGGGGCTGGGCAGGTTATTGGGAGCTTGAAATGCTCGAGCAGCGGGCCAAGCGGTGGTGGCGTGAAAGGGATGTGGTGGATTCCTCCTTCGACTAATGAGGGAGGGAGAGCACATTTGGCGATTTTAAGTGGCGACTCGGAGGTCTACCTTTGGGATGTGGGTGAAAGGAGATGCGTGAGGAGATGGACGGATGAAGGTGGTTTTAGAGGTTCTGCGAGGGTCTTTGCTGGGTCGACGAACTCCCCTAGAGGCGGTTTATTGAGTGTCGGGTATGAATATCTCATCTATTCAACGATCTTATTCTAATCCCCTTTTCAGGTCGTCTTCCGGGCTAGTCAACATGTACGACTCGTCGGCTTTTGCTGGGTCGTTGAGCGATTCGAAGAATCCTAAACCCATCAAAACGCTGTCCAATCTCGTCACCCCGATCTCAACAATGCGGTACAACCCAGATGGTCAAGTTTTGGCTGCCGCCAGCCGGGAGAAAAAGGACGCCCTTAAACTGGTAAGCCTTGCCTTCTCTTGCCCACCGACGGCCACTGATCGCACCTCCGTAGTACCACTCGAACTCCCTCACAACATACGCCAATTGGCCAACATCGGGGACACCTCTCGGACATGTCACTTCGATCGACTTCTCGGCAGGTAGTGAATATTTGGCCATAGGAAACACCAAGGGCCGCGTATTGTTGTTCTCACTCAAGGACTACTGCACTTGATACCTTGAATAAATTCAAAATGGGTACCACCCGTGATAAATTTCATGAAAGTCGTCAGATCATGACATCGTTCTCGTTACGAATTACAGGCACTATACCAGGACCCCTTCCCTCGAACTAGAGGCCTCATTCAGCGCTACCCTCAACCTAGTCACTTCCCCATGAGCTATCGACCACATCCTCCAACCCAAACCACTTCGGCAACGACATCCAAACATCTCTCCTGGCTTTGCCGCAATCCTCAGTGAAATCAGCCTTGCACGCGCCACACAACCTCAAACCACATCTCCTTTTACCAGGGCCAGACCCGCCACCATCAACGAAATCCATCCTTGATAGCATATCAACAGCTTGCCCAAGTGTGAACAAAGGATCCGCATCTCTCCCGCAAGCAATCCCACCCACAGCCCTCAGAACGTTCAAGGTGATGAAATAGAACGATTCTCGACACACCCTACTGTCGCCCCTCGCCTCGCCACGGTAGAAACAGTCGGAGGAGGGAGTTCGGTTCCCAATTTGAGTCATGATGAAGGAATGCACGAATTTCTGGGATTGCTCTCGACCGCGCAGCGTCCTGACGAAAAGATCCTGCGTCAGCGTAACCGCTTTGGGAGTGTCAGTTGTCTTCTTGTCTTTCTTGAACAACCGAGTTGGTCCAGGTGCTCCGACTAAGATCTTGCTGGGTCCGTATCTTGAAAGGTCGTAGAGTGCGCTCGGCAAAAGGTCCATCAGCCCCAGTTCTCTTGCCAGCTCAATCGCCATTACGGGGTGGGTAGAGTACTCCCTCGGTAGATAAACACCACGCTCATCCGTCGCCTCAGCTTCTCGTTTGTCCCAACCCCTGAGAGTGGCAGGCCAGTCAGAAGAAAGTTGATCAAGGCATCTTTGTCGTAGAGTCGGTACAATGTATTTCGTCGAGAGGCGAAGTGTGCTGAGAAGGGAAGGAAATTGGCTTCCACGGCGTCTCTTCATGAAGTGCCTGAGAACATCGTCAGTATCGGCGGCAAAAGAGAAACAGGGGAGCATACAATCCATCATAAAGCGACTTCAGGAAATAATAGACGTCATCCGCCCTATCGTATGCCATTTCAACGTGTTGACAACCCTCCAATTCCGCGTCGATCTCCATGTCCATAGGCTGAGGCACTCCGAACATGTCAGCGAATACTTCTGAGTGTCGTGCGAGTACTCCACGATGGACCTTAAAAGCAAATTTCTGCTCGGCGATCAGTACAATGTTCCCATCGCTAAACCAGAGCTCCGAGCAACGGGTCAGAGGTGCGTGAGGACGAGCTATTGGAGCGTGTCGAGTGATAGATGCGCGAATAAATGTACGTTTCCTATGGGCCAAGTAGGTCGTTGGCGAGCGAGACTGTAGTTTGTTTGATTTCACTTCGAATTGAGTTACTCGGGGTGTGCGAGACGGGGAACTGGAAGGTGTCTGGACTAGAGTAGGGAAGAGCCTGGAGATTGGAGAAGGAATCGTGCGGGTATCATCATCAGAGGGTCCTAAGTCGTATTTGAATGTGAATAGTCTTGAAGATGAGCTCGGAGAGAGATCGCGAGACTCGGCGTCGCTCGAAGGTACTGTAGTCGTTGACGATTCGTAATTTGAGGATGCAGAGCTCGAGCTGGACGACGACGATGACGGTCGATGACTCTCCATCGCCGGTGCTGTTGGTGATGAATTCATAGTAAAATGTGTGAAAGGAATGGACGAGTTAGAAAGGAGCGTGTAGAGACAAATTAGCAATGAGCTCAGAGACAAGATGGCAGTTCGGGACAGAGCGATCTCTGGCCAGCAAAGGGTCCCACCAGGGTCGTGAGACGGTAATGCCTAATCAAGTTATGGACGTTCAATTGGCAGCCAGACACCCAAGTTCGGTTCCAGTTCTTACAGAGTTGAACTATGCACGCCAGATGCTCTCTCTCGTACTATGTCCTCAGACACCTCGTCTGCCAGGGAAAGGACCCGTAGCTCGAGGAAATCAACTTCCTCGCGAATTCAGGTAGGCTCCTCGAAACGGTATACCTTCTGGAGCTCGGTCTCACCGTTCAACCTTCCGCCATCTGTGCTGTTTTACAGCGCTCACGATCTCCAACATCCGACGTGTCTCAGTCATCACTAGAAAACCTCGCCCCGGTAGGGCTTCGAATCTTTGCGTTTGTGTCACATACTGAACGATTTTATCCTGTTCAGCAGTCTGCGGGTCCCGCATCAAAGGAGATTGCAGGTGAATCAACAGACGACCCTCAGCGGGAGGAAAAATCTGAACAGGTGAACGACACACTCATGTTACTTGTTCATGACCCCCTTACCTTTGGTTGAGGTCGGACTTCGAACGAGGCCGTTGGATGCGGAAGTTCAGGCTACAGATGCAGCACCATCGGTGAGTTCCCGCAATAGTACTCATCTGCATCAAATTCGGTCCTCATGCATTTAATTCTCACTCAGGGCCCAACAAGCGCCAACGAGGGAGTCTTGCCTCATGCCACGGACAAGGACGGGGGCGGGGGGAAAGCGAATACAACGGTAAGGCTTCGCCAATGTTCCATTGCCTATCCAGTTCGCTCATCAACTTCTCAGGATTCGGGAGCGAAAGCGCAGACTTCAGTGGACGGTATGAAGATCGATAACCCCACGGGAAACGAAGGTACGGCTCAAAAGGCATCGGTGAGCATTCTACTTATGGGCCTCGATTCAATGCTCAACTGCATCGAGAATCCTCAGGACCCCACACTTGAGAAGTCTTGGGAGGTCATCGTGGAGGAGGTCACTGCACTGGATGAAGGACTCGTTGGAGGATGGAAGGAGGATATCGACACCTTGTTGGTCTTCGTGCGTGCCTGGCTTTCTGGGATTCTTGGAATCTTTGGAAGACTGACTCCTTCCCATTAGGCTGGTCTTTTTTCTGCAGTCGTCACTGCCTTCACCATTGAATCATACCAGTGGCTTCAAGAAGCACCGGAAGACACCGCCGTCGCACTGCTGAAGCAGATCTCCCAGCAGATGAATGGGAGCTCAATCTCTCAGTCTGGGCCCGACGATTTCACAGTATCATCATCTGTTATCGCAATCAACGTGCTATGGTTTCTGAGCCTCATAATTGCTCTTCTCGATGCCCTTTTCGCTCTCCTCTGCAAGCAGTGGCTTCGGGAGCACCGCCGACATACCCACACGCGCACGCCATCTGAAGCACTGGCGCTTCGATGGCTCCGGAACCAGAGTCTGGAAAAATGGCATGTTCCAAGAATTCTCGCCTCCCTTCCAATGTTACTTGAATTGGCACTCTTCCTCTTCCTCGCCGGGCTGCTGGAGCTGTTGCGGACGCGGCATCCAGTTCCGTTTGCGATTGCGACGATTGTTGTTGCACTTGCTGCCCTCTTCTACTTTGGAACTACGATCATCCCCGCCGTTGATATTATTCGACAGGCGCGACAAGTTACATGGCAGCTCAGACGTATGCGAACTCGTCCTGAATATTCTGAATATGGACTTTCGCCTGTTGACTTCATCATGACACTACCTCCCATGGAATACACATGTCCTTACAAGTCACCCCAGGCGTGGGCCGTGCTCCAAGTCTTGAGATTTTTCCCTCGCATGTTCCTTTCTCGGGAGTCTAGTACGGTCCGAGAAACGATAAGTAGTCTCTCAGATTGGTCATCTGTCGATCTTGAACTCCTACAACGTTCGAGCATCGAACTCGCCCCTCCTTTCTATGAACTCGATGCATTCCGCTGGCTCGTTGCAGAGCTTCGAGACAGCCCACACATGATTCCACATCTCCGGAATATCCTGTCAACTTTTCCCCTGCATCTTGTTATGCCCGCCGTCCTTGACCAATGGTTCTTTCTCCCCGGAAGGAACTGGGGTATCAGTGACATCGATGCAGCACTTGATCCCAATCTTTCTTATCGTGGCATTGAAGATCATCTGACGTATGAAAAGAGGGAATTCCTCACCCGGAAAAGGCAAACGGAAGAATTCAAGTGCCTTCTCCATTGGACCCATGTGTCAATGAATGCCGGGAATGAAAGCGGTCGAGGTTCTCCATTCCCCTTCACCCCCTTCGAAAGCATTGATGCAAATCCAGACGATGATCTACGTGGTCGCCTTTGGGGTATATACACGGAGATGATACAGAACCCAGCTACCTCGACCTACTATTGGGGGTTTGTGATGGAGGATTTGGCTCCGTATATCATTGCATCTTCGCCGGATGATGCTCACCTTGTACCCACAACCACCACCACTTCTTCGTTTGTCAAATCAGCTGCTGGCCTTGAATTTCTATTTAACATGCATAACGCCACCGAGTCTGCCGACCTTCTTATAGGACACGAGGAAAGGTTGGAGTGGAGAGGGGCAATGGATATCGTACGACGCGTGCACGACCTTCCCGAAGGCCACTTCGGGGTTGTTCCCGACTATTTTCCTCTCTTGCTTCCAAAGCTCAGGAAGAAATTGAACAGTCTATCTCCCACAGATACCGGGATCGACTTTGGTTATCTGGAGTCATTCCGTAGAGGATGGGGTGATGCGACTCAGGATGAATTCGTCAAAATTGTATCAGAGCATATAAATCACTACCCCCAATCCGACGCCGAATCGTCCCACTGTCCTGACAAATCAAGGATCTCGCCACTTGTGATGTCTTCAGCAGGGCTGGAGCTGATAACCTTTGTGAACAATCGCCTGGCGGAGGAACGGGACAGTTGGGGTTGGCTTGACCCTGATGGTCGAACGGGCTGGCGAGATGCCATAGAGCGAGTGAGAGCTGCTCATCCGGAGCTGCCACCAGATCACTTCAAACACATATTCCACAATCCGTACTGGGACCCCCCCGCTCCTCACGAACACACGTCGCAACAGGAAGTTCAGGCAGAGGACTCCGGTGGTAGCCCGAGAGACGTTACAGATACTGGAGAAGCAGACTGTGACGAGCAGATGGAGGGCCGCTCCGATTCGAAACCATCCTTGCAGCCTAAGCCCGGGGAGCTTGATGAACGAGGCCCACATGTTGAGGACGGAGATACTCACAAACAGGGAAGTATTCCAAGGCAAGCGGTAGCGACTGTGGGTTCTGCCAGTGGTAGCGGAGCCGGTTCTCTACAAGGCAAGGTGATTGGAGGCCCGGACGCCGACAAGAACGTGTAGTCGAGACTTCGAATTCGCTGTGCTCGGATTTCTACGAGCCAGATTCGCATTTTTAACCATCTACGTCGCGGTATCTATTTTTTATTCGAAACGTTGTTTAGAAGTTACCGCACTATCTCGAGAATCGTTTTCAGCCGTTTTCTTGCTATGAATAGGTATGTGAGAGACCACACATTGAACGTATTGAATGCGAGGAAAGGGGTGCCAATGGGAGAGACAAAGAAAATAGTGGTCAAATTTGACTTGGAAATGCAGGGAGGTTCTGGGTAGCGACGTTAGGCAATTCACACGCTTTTTCATCGTCTAATCTTCACTAACGCTCAGAACAACATCATATTCCCCCATTTCCGAGCCTCGAGGCTCCTTCAGCGCGCGTGTACGCTTACTCCTTCCGTCATGAAGCTGGAGATTCTGGATCCAGTGGAAAAGAGAGCACGAGTCAGGAATTGGGCTCTACATCCAGTGGAGACGAGAACCTCACTGTGGTTCGAGGATTTTGAGTCGCGAGCCTCCGGTATTTGGGCATACACTTCAGCCCTCTAGCACGTGTGGAAGAAGGCGGAAGAAACATGGTCGATGGCGTTGCGGACGACGGTGACGGTTTGCTCAAGAGGTTTGACGACGGGCGCTTAATCAGCGCGTCTCTTTCTCTTCTCTCCAGTGCCTGTACGATCTCGTTCTTCATGACCACCACTGTTCATGCATTAGCCCTCGAAGGTGATCTTACACCACGCCAGCTCAAGTGATTCCCATCACTATCCTCACGACAACCCTACTCCTGTTGTCCGTGATCATTTGGCTTCGTTGAGCTCACACATGGTGATCAAGGATTTCTCAGCGGCTCTCTCGGTGATGCGTGAATAGTCCGCTGACGACTCTGTGTCGCCGGTGAGAGACTCGGATTGAGACGCTCAAGCCCTCGATACCATCGATTATGTTCAGCGACCAATACGATGCTCGTCAAACCAGAGCTCGAAGTAATGATCAATGAGCCGAAGGTGCAAGCTTAGAGAGCGAGTTATTGGAGCATGGTGGGTATTAGAGGCACCAACAGTGCATTTGCTAGAGTCAAATAAGTCGTTGGCGAGCAGGACTGCATTGTGCTTGACTTTGCCTCAAACTGGATAACTTTAGGCGTGCGGGAAGGAGAACAAGATGTTTGGACTGGCGTTCGGAAGATCCTGGAGGAGGGAGGAGAGATCATGCAGGTATTTGGCTTTGAATAGTCTTGAGGATGAACTTGGGAAGAGTTATAGAACAACTAGAGAAATCGGCGACGCTCGAAGGTGCTGTGGCCATTGCTGAAATTCAGAGCTTGAACTGGGCGACGATGATGGCCAGTGTCTCCGTCGCTGGTGCTGTTGTGAATAGATTCGCAGTGCAGTAAGGATATGTGAAGGGAATATATGAGTTCAAATGAAGTAGCGTATGGAGACAAGTTAGCATTGAGCCCAGAGCCAAGATGACCGTTCGGAACAGAGAGCGGTGGGTGTGAATTCGCCTGGCGCTAGCTCGAGCGCCTTGACAATGATCGTCAGGCTGGTTTGCCTCACGCTGTCAGCAGCTCTCTCATGCTATGTCTTCAGACAAACCAGTCAGGAAGAGGACTCGAAGCTCAGAAAAATTGACCTCCCGGGGAACTCAGGTAGGCTTTGAACATTGCACGTTCTGCGGCGTAACAGTTCAACTTCGCTGAGTTCAAGCCTTCGCAGTCTCCAACATCAGATGGCCCTCAGTTGCCGCCAGAAGACCTCGCTCCGGTAGGGCTTCGAAAGGAATCTCGCGCTCGCATCACTGAAAAACTTGAGATTCTGTCGTACAGCCTGCGGGGAACGAGCCTCGGCGGGAGGGAATTCCTGAACTGGTGAGCGACATGCTCGTGTTTCCTTTGCATCGACGTGAATTGGGTCTCATGTGTTTGTTTTTTATTCAGGACTCCGCGAGCGCGAAGATCTTGCCTCACACCACAGACAAGGACAAGAGCGAGGAGGAAATGAACACGGTGAGCCCGCACATGTTCTATCCGCTATGCATCACAGTTCGCTCATTCACTTGTCAGGGCTCAAGCGCGAAGGAGACCCCGCTAAACGGAGCGAGGGGCGATTATCCTGCAGGAAATGAGGATACATTTAACGGGGCATCAGTAAGCATTCCACCAATAGTTTCGTTCGGTTGCTTGACTGCCTCTAGAATCCTACACTGGAAAAATCTTGGGAAATCATCATGAAGGAGGTTACCTCGTTGGATGACGGGCTGGTTGGAGGATGGAAGGAGGATATTGACACACTACTGGTCTTCGTACGTGCCTGATTTATTGGACCATTCGGAAGTCTGAACCCTTCCCTTGCATATTAGGCTGGTCTCTTTTCTGCGGTCGTCACTGCCTTCACCATCGAATCATACCAGTGGCTTCAAGAAGCATCGGAAGACACCACCGTCGCACTGCTGAAGCAGATCTCCCAGCAGATGAACGGCACCTCAGTCCCTGAGTCCGACACGTTTGCAGTATCCTCATCTGACGTCGCAATCAACGTACTGTGGTTCCTGAGCCTCATCATCGCTCTCGTCGATGCCTTGTTTGCTCTCCTCTGCAAACAGTGGCTCCGGGAGCATCGCCGTCACACCCACACACGGACACCATCCGAAGCACTTGCGCTTCGGTGGCTCCGACATCAGAGTTTGGAAAAGTGGCGTGTCCCAGCAATTCTTGCCTCGCTCCCAATCCTACTCGAATTGTCCCTCTTCCTCTTCCTCGCTGGATTGTTGGAGCTGTTGCGGACGCGACATCCAGTTCCGTTCTCAATTGCGACGATTGTTGTTGTGTTTGCTGCTGTCTTCTATTTTGGAACTACAATCATCCCCGCCATTGATATTGCTCGACAGGCGAGACAGGTTGACTGGGTGTTCAGATTTTCGGGAAAACCCCTCAATAATAATGTTTATCTGCCTGTTGATTTCATCATCACCCTACCTCCCATGGAATCCATATGCCCTTATAAATCACCCCAAGCATGGGTTGTGTTCCAAAGCTTGAGACTTCTCCCTCGCATCCTCCGTCCCTTGCAATGCGCAACAGAGTTTTTCTGGCGTGGTGGCTGTATCACTCCTTCTACCTACTACCGTCTTATTGGCCTTTTCACGCCGAATCTGGCTTTCGGTCATGTAATGAATAATCTCTCAAATTGGTCTTCGGTCGATCTTGAACTCCTCCAACGTGCGGACATTGAGCTTGCGCCTCCTTTTTACGAGCTCAATACATTCCGCTGGCTGGTTGCAGAGCTCCGGGACAGCCCACACATGGTTCCACACCTCCGAAAGATCCTGTCGACCATTCCACCGCATCTCGTGATGCCTGTTGTCTTTGACCAATGGTTCTTCCTCCCGGGGAGAAAGTGGACTGTTGGTGACATCGAGACAGCACTTGTGGCACCTAATCTTTCTCCCTTTGGCATCGAAGATCATCTAACACACGCAAAACACCAGTTTCTTGCTCACGGTAGAGAAACGCGGCTTTTCAACTACCTCCTCCATTGGATCCATGTCTCAATGAACGGCAGGGACGAAAAGACGGACGGCAGCCGAGATTCTCAAGATCTCTTCCCCGCCCCTTTCAGAAGTATCGATGCGGCAATGCCAGATGATTGTCTACATCTCTGGGATTTATACTGTAAGATAGCCCAGGATCCAGCAGTGCCATACTATTACTGGGGGACTTTGATGGAAGATTTGGCTCCATACATCATTGCTTCATCGCCGGATTACGCTCTCCATCTCCCCACAGCAACCACCACTTCCCAGTTTGTCGCATCGGCCGATGGATGCGAATTTCTGTCTAAAATCCATAGTACGGTCTTGGAAAGGAGACTCTGCGACTCAAACTCGTTGGTTTGTGCGGGATAGGGGCATGGATTGGATGGAGGCTGTGGATATTCTACGGCGTGTGCACAACTTGCCTGAAAACCATTTCAAACCTTTCCCTGGCCATTTCTCCCTCCCAGTTACGAAACTCGGAAAGACGTTAAACAGTCCATCTCCCACAGATCCTGGCAACGACTTCCAATACCTGGATGAGTTCAGTAAAGGTTGGGGCGATGCAAACGAGCAGAACAAGAGCGAACTTGTCAACATTCTATCACAGCATATCAAACACTACCCCCAATCCGATGCTGAACCGTCCCACTGTCCTGACAAATCGAATATTTCACCGCTCGTGATGTCTTCAGCAGGGCTGGAGCTGATAACCTTTGTGAATGATCGCCTAGCAGGGGATTCGGAAATCTACGGATATCTTCTTCCTTGGACTCGTACGGGCTGGCGAGATGCTGTAGAGCAGGTTAGAGCGGCTCGTCCAGAGCTACCACGAGACCACTTCAAAAACATATTCCACGAGGGAGTCGATCCCCCTCCTCCTCGTGAACCCACATTACAACAGGAAGTCGAAGTTGAACCACCGGCAAGGGACTCCGGTGATAGCCCGAGAGACGTTACCAATGGAGTAAACCACGACGAGATGAATGTCCCTCCTATTTCAGTTGCGAAACCGTCCCCACAGCCTGAGCCCGGGGAGCTTGACGAACGACACCCGCTTGATGATGGAGATACAGACGAAAAGGGAAGTATCTCAAGGCAGCCGGTAGTGACAGGGAATCCTGGGACTGCGAGTGGTAGTACCGGTGTACAGGGAGAGAAGATGGTTGGAGGTCCGGACGCCGACAAGAACGTGTAGTCGAGACGTTCGAGTTCGAATCCGGAATCGTGTGCTCTACGTCCAGTAGAGACGAAAATCTCACGAGTCACTGTGGTTCCGCGACTCCGAATCACGAGCCTCCAGGATTTGCGCATACACTTGAGTCCTCCGGGAAGTCTACACCTCTTATTTCTGTACGTAGATAGACATACCCACCTACGTATATACCCTACGTTTCAACAAAGTCATCACTTCCTGGATCGCTACCTCTTTCGTTTTCTGTAGGACGACAATCAATAGAAGTAACCTGAATGGCATTGAAAAACGAACCTTGCTAATCTTATCCGCTTGGACGGACATTCGCGACTGTTGGACTTGCTTGGCGTCGGCGACGCCCCTGGTTATCGCCAAGTTCTGCGACTGTACTGATGACAACGTGAACATGAGAAACGCCGGCGGTGGTGGAGGCAAAAAAAAAAAACTGTGAAGTTTCGACTCCGTCTAGTCCGAGGTTGTCCAGGAATGTGTTGCCTCCAAGTCGCATAGTGACCAACATGCTACATGGTCATCACCGAGCACAACTCGCTTGATAGGGCATACGACGAGAAAGCACGGAAAGGTTGCAGAGTTCGCCAATCACAGAACATGCGTAAACGATTCGGCAAATACAATGTCCTCGTCAGCGAGTGAAGCGTGCCAGAGGCGGTCATGGTGTCTTGAGAGCCTTGGGTCTTGATTGACGCGTTTATCGCGAGTAGCGATGGCGGGAGCAAGGTGAGAGAGATGGGGAGGGATTTTAGTCGCTGATACTGCTTCGACGTGATGGACAACAGGGAGATTGGAACGCAAGAATTGCCTCAAACGGCATCCAAAAACACTGAAGGCTTTGGTTGGGTAGTAGTCGGATACTCCCTCGACCTGGGTAGGTCCCTGACACCGTCTACGCTGGCTTTGGCATCACAACATCCTAATCCGGATTCCGTCTGCCTCCATTGGAACGCCTGTCACTGAAGGACATCCATCCAAAAACAGCTCTGTTGAAATGGTACCGGATGCATGGTGATCACAGGCCATAATGACAGGCGGTATTTTACGAAAGGTCGATTTGTAGGTGAGGCAAACACGTCAATTTTGGCGACGAGGTGAATCCGTGGTACCGGCTGGTTGTGATGAATGTTTTGACGGCATGGCCGCGCAAGTTGGAGGTAGACTGTCCTATTCGAAACCGAGCTCGTAGGACTCGCACGAGTTGATCCTGATGATCCCATCGCCAGATTCTAACTCGTCCTCTACTCTGAACGATGGGTTTTTTGAATGCCTAAAAGCGCGGGGTAACACCCTTTTCGGTATGTATCTAGGGTTTCATGAGACCAGGGGATTTTTTAGAAGTCCAAATACACACGTTTCATTGCTTCAAGATGCCTATTTCTCTTTCTGATATTCTGGTTTCTTCATTGTCGTCCTGGCCTGGTGCAGATGCTGACTTGTGATACTGACTGGTTGATCAGCCGTTACAGAGGTGAAAGCTCGAGAGTCAAGAGAAGGTTGGGGTACCGTGGACCTGTGGAGGGAACATGGTCGATGGCGTTGTGGACGACGATGACGGTTTGCTCGAGATGTTTGACGACGGGCGCTTACTCAGCGCGCCTCTTTTCCTTCTCCTCACAATGGCTGGACGAAACTCGTAGGCGGCGGGGGCAATATCTGACAGAGATTCCTTGTACCGTAAGTGCCAGCTCTGCGGAAGTTTCGGGTCTCTGAACGCATCAGAGCGTAGATCACAAATATCCAGTGCGTAAGTGGAGAAGAGTGTTAAAACAAAGGAGGTGTGAGCAACGGGTAGGGCGGGTTGACCAGGATGACGGTGGTGGTCGAGGTCGTGAGAGCTGTCCGTCGCAGTTTCCTGTCCATCCAGTGTCGTTGGGCCCAAATTATCCTTAGGGATTCCACGATCTCTCAGTCTCAAGGAATGTCTGATCTTGCGTGTCAAGTTCTCTCTGGGATGGCGAAATGAGCGCCAAATACATCAGCTCTCCTTCCCTTTGGACACAAACACGCCGAATAAGATTCTAGAAGACATTCCTCATCCCTCGACGCATCCCTTTCCTCAATCTCCTCACCCACTTTGGATGCAAGCGTTGAAAACTAACCATATCGATACCACCATTGTTCTTACTCCCGACGGCCAAATGCACCGTCAGCGAAGATATCGGTCTCTTCGCCGTCTCCTCCACTTTCACCCTCGCGCACTCTAAGCATCGATTGGCAGATCTTACTGTCGTATTTTCACTTCCGACTGGTATCGGCCTCGCAACTTCCTCAGTCCCCAATACGAGACACGCTGCCATCGGTTATCTCCCTGAGCTGGGAGGCATTCGGAAACCTGGAGACGAGGGAGAGATGTGCTTGTCACCACCAATCAGCTTCGTTCACACTCTTCATATACGCTCAGAACGTTCTCACATACTGGACGGAATCAGACAAGGAAAACCCTCCTGCCATCAATCAACTACACAATCGGTATCCCGGGCAGCATTATCCGATACACAATCCCCACTACCTACGCCGATCTCCCTTCGTCCTCTACGCACCACTCATCCAGCGGGTGCATCGGGGATATTCGTCATTCTTCAAAGTTCGACTGGATGTGGCCGGGTGGTCGTCACACGGACCCATGCAGTAGCTGCGCGGGGATGTTGATATCCTTAAGGTTCGTTGAAAATATCAAGTCTGCATATCGTCTGACCGGTGAAACTCCAGGTTCAATTCTATAGAATCTATGGTGGACGTAGTTGGATCCCTTCACCGATCACCTTTCGAAAGAGTGGATCACCCATTGTTCCGCGACTCCTTGGACTGTAGCTGGGCCTGGAATGTGTGAGTGCTTATCGTACTCTGACTTGACCTTCCATTCACTTCACGATGTTGTTTCGGCAGAGCAACGGTTGCATCCACTACTTCACCAGGCCAGGCGTTGTGGAAGTTACCCAAGCTTTCACAACCAAACAAAGGAAAATCACCGATCGTACCCAACTCGCGTAATAGTTCGACATCCCCCGACACTACATAAATCACCGCTATGGATCCGGAATGCTGCAGACTCGTCGCCAAGAAGCCTGGTATCACGGCCTACGCCGACCCATGTTCGAACGTCAATCAGAGGGGTCTTTCTCATACTGCTATCTTTCACGTACTGGACGCCTCGCTCGAGCATCTGCATTGATCTCCTCCAAAATTACCGTTGTGACCCCGATAGAGACGATGAAGGTATTGCACAATCTCGTTCAAGTTCTTCACATCGGTGCCAGCTCGACGGGAACGTGGCAGTTTGCCCCACTCAGGTAACGTCGCTGGACGGAATGGATTGGTGAAATTTGGGATGCGGACGAGTTCTTTGTTGTCGCATCATGAGGCGGTATGTAGGTGCAATCAATCATTTATGTCCATGGATTGAGATCTAACTATTTGTAGGAACGTGGAATGTCTGTATATCAAATTGGTGTTTTACCGCTCGCTACTGGTGCTCTTGCACCCTCCCTCAACTCCGGCGAAAACATACGATCAAGCGGATCGACGGCGACTGAGAGTAGGCCCAGGGTACCTATCGCCCAGATCGCTTCTTCTTGGATCTCCCGAAAGGTAGACTCCGATCGTGGGGACCAGCACCAAGCACTCGGAGAAAGATGTTCCATCAGTGCTAGTACTCGACGATGAAGAAGTCGAGGATCTGGAGGAGCTGTGAGTTGACCCTTATCAATCTGCTCGGTAAGAGACGCGTACTGACGGAAAGATCCTGCGTCAGCGTAACCGCACTAGGAGCATCGGACACCTTCCTGTCTTTCTTGAACAGCCGAATTGGTTCAGGTGCCCGACGAATCCGTACCTTGAGAGGTCGCAGAGAGCGCTCGGCAACAGGTCCATCAGCCCCAGTTCTCTTGCCAGCTCAATCGCCATGACTGACGGGGTGGGCAGAGTACTCTCTCGGTAGATCAACATCACACTTGTCCGTCGCCTCAGCTTCTCGCTTGTCCCAGCCGCTGAGAGTCGTAAGCCAATCAGAAGAAAGCTGTTCGAGATATCGTTGTCGTAGAGTCAGTACGATGTATTTTGTCGAGGGCGAAGTGTGCTGAGAAGGGAAGGAAATTGGCTTCCACGGCGTCTCTTCATGAGGTGTGCCTGAGAACATCGTCAGTATCAGCGGCAGAAGAAGAACGGAGGAGCATACAATTCGTCATAGGAAAAGGTAAACGTCATCCGCCCTATCGTGTGCCATTTCAACGTGTTGACAACCCTCCAATTCCGCGTCGATTTCCATGTCCATAGGCTGAGGGACCACGAACATGTCAGCGAATACCTCCGAGTGTCGAGCGAGTACTCCGCGGTGAACCTTGAAGGCAAATTTCTGCTCGGCGATCAGTACAATGTTTCCATCGCTAAACCAGAGTTCCGAGCAACGGGTTAGAGGTGCGTGAGGACGAGCTATTGGAGCATGTCGAGTGATAGATGTGCGAATAGATGTGCGTTTCCTGTGGGCCAAGTAGGTCGTTGGCGAACGAGACTGTAGTTTGTTTGATTTCACTTCGAACCGAGTTGCTCGGGGTGTGCGAGAAGGGGAACTGGAAGGTGTTTGGACTAGAGTAGGGAAGAGCCTGGAGATCGGAGAAGGAATCGTGCGGGTATCGTCATCAGAGGGTCCCAAATCGTATTTGAATGTGAATAGTCTTGAAGATGAGCTCGGAGAGAGATCGCGAGACTCGGCGGTGCTCGAAGGTGCTGTGGTCGTTGACAATTCGTAACTTGAGGATGCAGAGCTCGAGCTGGACGACGACGGTGACGGCCGATGACTCTCCATCGCCGGTGCTGTTGGCGATGAATTCATAATAAAATGTGTGGAAGGAATGGACGAGTTAAAAATGAGCGTGTAGGGACAAATTAGCAATGAGCTCAGAGACAAGATGGCAGTTCGGAACAGAGAACGGTCTCTGGTCACTGCGCATTATCACTGTGCAAGCGCGGGTCGTGGGACGGTAATGCCTAATCAAGTTATGTATAGTTATGGGCGTTGGCAGCCAGATTGTTCAAGTTCAATTCAAGTTCTTATATCATGCACGCCAGATGCTCTCTCGTACTATGTCCTCAGACACCCCGCCTGCCAGGAAAAGGACCCGTAGCTCAAGGAAATCAACTTCCTCGCAAACTCAGGTAGGCTTCTTGATTGAAGGTTTTACCTTTGGCCAGAGCTCGGTCTCACGGTTCAAGCTGCCGCCCTCCGATGTGGTGTTTTACAGCGCTCACGATCTCCAACACCCGCCGTATCTCAGTCATCGCTAGCAAACCTCGCTCTGGTAGGGCTTTGAAATTTTTGCGTTCGTATCACATATTGAATAGCCCGATATTCTGTTGCGCAGCCTGTGGCCCCCGCTTTGAAGGAGATCGCAGGCGAATCGGCGGACGAGCTTAAGTGGAAGGAGAAATCTGAACAGGTGAGCGACACACTTATGTTACTTGTCAAGTCAAATGACTTCCTTGCCTTTGGTTGAGGCCGGACTTGGAACGAAGCCGTCGGGTGATGTGGAGGTGCGAGACACAGATGCAGCATCATCAGTGAGTTACTATGATAGAACTCATCTGCATCAACGTGGATCGGGCCTCATACATTCGCTTTTCACTCAGGATCCCACAAGTGCCAAGGAAGCCTTGCCTCATGCCACGGACAGAGACGAGGGCGAGGATAGATTGAACATGGTAAGGCTTCGCCCATGTTCGATCGGTCACGCCGCTTATTTATTTCTCAGGATACAGGAACGGGAGAGCAAACCCCGCTGGACGCCACGAAGGCCAAGAATCACACAGGAAATGAAGATGCAGGTGACGGGGGATCGGTGAGTGTTCTACTAATGGTTTCATTCAGATGCTCACTCGCATCTAGGATTCTCCAAGACCTACACTTGAGAAATCTTGGGAGGTCATCACGAAGGAGGTTACTGCACTGGATGAAGGATTAGTTGGAGGTTGGAAGGAGGATATCGACACCTTGCTGGTCTTTGTACGTGCCCGTTTCCTACGATCTTCGAGATTCTGAAGGCTGTCTCGCATATTAGGCCGGTCTCTTCTCTGCGGTCGTCACAGCCTTCGTTATTGAATCGTACCAATGGCTTCAAGAAGCACCGGAAGACACCACCGTCGCACTGCTGAAGCAGATTTCTCAGCAGTTGAACAACACCTCCGAGCCAGTGCCTGAACCTGACACATTCACAGTATCGTCGTCAGTTGTCGCAATCAACGTGCTGTGGTTCCTAAGCCTCATCATCGCTCTCGTCGACGCCCTATTCGCTCTCCTCTGCAAACAATGGCTCCGGGAGCATCGCCGACATACACACACACGGACACCGTCTGAAGCACTTGCGCTTCGGTGGCTTCGAAACCAGAGCCTGGAAAAGTGGCATGTTCCTACGATTCTTGCCTCGCTTCCAATGCTACTCGAATTTGCACTCTTCCTCTTCCTCGCTGGGCTGCTGGAGCTGTTGCGGACGCGGCATCCAGTTCCGTTCGCGATTGCAACGATTGTTGTTGCGCTTACCGCCCTCTTCTACTTTGGAACCACGATCATCCCCACCGTTGATATCATTCGACAGGCGCGACAAGTTACAGAGGGGCTCAGGTATACGCGAAAACGCCCTGATAAAGATGTTTATCCGCCTGTCGATTTCATCATGACACTACCTCCCATGGAATACATATGTCCTTACAAGTCACCCCAGGCGTGGGCCGTGCTCCAAGTCCTGAGATTTGTCTCTCGCAATCTTGATTGGGACCATATAGTCCAGGAAACGATATGTAGCCTGTCGGATTGGTCGTCTGTTGATCTTGAACTCCTACAACGTTCAAGCATCAAACTCGCCCCTCCTTTCTATGAACTCGATGCATTCCGCTGGCTTGTTGCAGAGCTCAGAGACAGCCCACACATGATTCCCCATCTCCGGAATATCCTGTCGACTTTTCCTCTGCATCTTGTTATGCCCGCCGTCCTTGACCAATGGTTCTTCCTCCCACGGAGGAAGTGGGCTGTCAGTGACATTGAGGCAGCACTCATGGCACCTGATCCTCCACTTGCATTCGATCTTCCTTCCAGTGGCATCGAAGGTCATCTGACGCGTGCAAAGAGGGAGTTTCTCACCCGCGAAAGGCAAACGGGACATTTTAGGCGCCTTCTTCATTGGACCCATGTGTCAAACGGCAGCGGGCGAGACTCTCCACCCCCCTTCTCCACCCCTTTCGAAAGTATTGATGCAAATCCAGACGATGATCTACGTGGTCGCCTTTGGGATATATACACGGAGATAATAGAGAGCCAAGCTGCCACGGACTACCTTATGGGAATTGTAGTGGAGGATTTAGCTCCGCATATCATTGCGTCTTCGACAGATTATGCTCTTCATTTACCCACAGCAACCACCACTTCCTCGTTTGTCGAATCAGCTGCTAGTCGCGACTTTCTATCTAATGTGCATAACACCATCATCGAGAGGGCCTTCAACCGTAAAAGTATAGGTTTGAAGCATCATCTCGTTTGGACGGAGGCGATGGATATTGTACGACGTGTGCACAAATTTCCCGAAGACCACTTCAGGGTTATCCCCGGCCATTTCTCCCTCTCACTCATAAAGCTCAAGAAGACGCTGGATGCTCTATCTCCCACTGATCTCGAGATCGACTTTGGATATCTGGATTCATTCAGTGGAGGTTGGGGTAATGCACACTCCTGGCCTAAGAAGGCGCTTGTTGAATTTCTATCAGAGCACATCAACGACTACCCCCAATCCAATGCCGACTCGTCCCACAGTCCTGACAAATCACAGATCTCGCCGCTTGTGATGTCTTCAGCAGGGCTGGAGCTAATAACCTTTGTGAATAATCGCCTGGCGGAGGAACGAGTCATTTGGACGGACTGGCTTAGACGTAGTCGAACGACCTGGCGAGATGCCATAGAGCGAGTTAGAGTGGCTCGTCCGGAGCTACCACCTGATCACTTCAAGCACATATTTCACGAAGGATGCGATGATCCTCCTGCTCCTCATGAACTCGCATCGCGACAGAAAGCACAGGCAGAGAACTCCAGTGGTAACCCGAGAGACATTACAGATACTGGAGAGGTAGACCGTGACAAGCAGATGGAGGGCTGTTCCGATTCGAAATCATCCTTGCAGCCTAAACTCGGGGAACTTAATGAACGAGGTCTACATGTTGAGGACGGAGATACTCATAAACAGGGAAATATTCCAAGGCAAGCGGTAGCGACTGTGGGTCCTGCCAGTGGTAGTGGTGCCGGTTCTCTACGAGGCAAGATGATTGGAGGTCCGGACGCCGACAAGAACGTGTAGTCGAGACTTCGAATTCGCTGTGCTCGGATTTTTACGAGCCATATTCGCATTTTTAAGCATCTATGTTGCTGTATCTGGTTCATTCGAAACGTTGTTTAGAAGTTACCGCACTATCTCAAGGATCGTCTTCAGCCATTTTCTCGCTATGAATAGGTATGTGAGAGACCACACATTGAAACATATCGCATGCGAGGAAAGGGTGCCAATGTAACGGAGAGACGAGGGAGATGGTAGTCGAATTTGGCTTGGAAATGCAAGGAAGTTCTGGGTAGTAGCGTTCGACAATTTGTACACTTTTTCACAGACTCGGCTGACTTTGGATAATTACTGTTCATCAACTGTTACACGGGCAAGAGCTCGAGATTCAAGAAAAAGGCTGGGGCACCGTGGATTTATGGAAGAAACACGGTTGATGGTGTTGCGGACGATGGTGACGGTTTGCTAAAGACACGACAGGCGGGCCAGAATTTTACGACTGTAATCCTGAATGTAAAAGGTTATTGTAAAAATCAAAAATTTACCACTTACTTTTGCGGTTGTAAAAGGATTCAAATTACGACTGTAAAACGAATCGTAACAAGTTCATTTTTACGAGGGAAAACTATGACGTAGTACAACCGCATATGGCAATTTTCCACGAGGCCAAACTGTTTTATTTTACGCCCGTAAACGGATGAGTTTTACAAGCTCAAAAAAAGATCTGTGACTCTGTAAAAGCCCTCAGCAGTGCCGTCTTTCAATAGAAACCACTCAGTGATTGATTTTTGCAGTCGTAAAAGATATTCTTTCACGGGCGTAAAATAAAACAGTTTGGCCTCGTGGAAAATTGCCATATGCGGTTGTACTACGTCATAGTTTTCCCTCGTAAAAATGAACTTGTTACGATTCGTTTTACAGTCGTAATTTGAATCCTTTTACAACCGCAAAAGTAAGTGGTAAATTTTTGATTTTTACAATAACCTTTTACATTCAGGATTACAGTCGTAAAATTCTGGCCCGCCTGTCGTGAGAGGTTTGTCATTGAACGGGCGCTTACTCAGCGCGTCTCTTTCTCTTCTCCCCACGATGGCTGGACGAAACTCATAGGCGACGGCGGCAATATTCAACAGAGATACCTCGTACAGTAAGTTGCTAACCTTACGGAAGCTTTGGGTCTCTGTATTTCCACAGGAATGACTGGGAGCTTGTTCTCCAAGAAACTCCGGGATACGCCCACTATTCGACTTGTAGCTTTCCAGACTCATTCTGAATTGCTCTGCTCGATAGACCTCGAAGGTCACCAAGGTAGGACGACGAGGGTAAAACTAAGGATACTCGGAAAGGAGAATGGATCAAGGTATGTCTGGCTTATGGAATGTGAGCTGTGCGTCCTCGTTTTGACTGACGCGCAAGGCAGATCCTGGATGTTCGACCGATTCCAAGCCCCACTTTGCTGCATCAGACACTACCTTCGCAAGTAGCTCGTAAGGTATGCTTGACGTACGCGGGGTGTCTTCTGAACTTGAAGAACCTGTCTAGCCATCAAACGGACCCAGCCAGCTATCTTCAGAATTCAGCCCACCCCCAGGACGGATTGGCGTCTGCCCATATGTGGTAGTCGCGCTGGGATGTTGACGTTCTTGAGGTGTGTTGAATATCCGGGATCTGTGCATATCGTCTAATTCATCAGTCTCACAAGCCTGTGGATTCTACAGATTCTACTGTGAACGTTATTAGCACCGTCCACCTCTCTCAAGAATTCATTGACCCATGTTTCAGCGACTGCTTGGACATTGGTTGAACCTCGAGCGTGTAGGTAGAGGTCGTCCTCTGACCCAACCTCGCACCCATAACACGATATCTACTCAGAATTGACAGTTAGGCGTTGGCCAGTACCCGAACATGAGAACCGCTAGTCGTCATCGTCTAACGATGCAATACAGCTTCCCCGAAACCAAGTTATGACCGCCACAAATACTGTAGACTCGTCGCTAACAAGCCTGGTATCAAGGCTTACACCTGTCACCGACCCATGTTCGAGCAACCAATACGTTAACCCGCAGGGTCTTTTTCGTGCTGGTCCCTCAACGCAGTGAACGCGAGCTTGAACATTGAAAGACATCACATAACAATCTCCTACAAATTACTGTTGCGACCATGAAGAATTGGAATTGTAAAGAGGTGTGTATATTACGTGTAATCGGCTGTTCGTGTCCCGCGATTTAAGTGCAACACTTTACAGGAACGGGGAATGCTTGCCTATCGCAACTACAGTAGAATTGGCGTACTGGTACTCTTGCGCGTCCCCTCGACTCCGCCGAAACCACTCAATCAAGCAGATCGATCACGACTAAGAAGGAGGCCGACAAAGTGATTATATCCTGCGTTAAGGAGCTGGCGAAGAAGCATGGGGTACTGATGGCGCAGAACACTCTTGCTCAAATCTCCAGTCAAGTCGACAGTTCGATCGTGGGGATCTCCGGGATCGAGCGCTTGAAGGAGATACTTCCATTCGGGTCAGTACTGGACAGTCCATGACTCAAACATTTGGAAGTGTTGTGAGTTTCCCTCTACAGTGGCTTTCTCGGTGAACAACGCATGCTAACGAGTTCCACCCCTGGATATGTTCCTCAGTCTGTTCGGGCTCTGGGGTCATCTTTGGGCCGTAGAAGTTCGGAGTCGAAAACACAAGATTGGACTGTAATACTATTTCTCGATGGCGAAGTTCACAAGAGATACCACCTTGAATCAATCACAAATCACATCAATGCGTCCAAGTGTCGTGCGAGTACTTCATGATGAAGCAAACTGACGTTCGGTGATCAATATGTTGTTCCCATCGCTGAACTACTTATTATAGTTCCCCGGCAAGATGGCCGTCCGGAACAGAGAGCGGAGGTTGGTGTGAATCCATTCCTTCACACTCAAATTGACAAAGGGTGCTCTCACGCTACCGACAGCTCTCTCCTACCATGTCGTCAAACAAAACGCCGGTCAGGAAGAGAACACGTAGTTCCGGAAAATCGTCTACTCCGAGAACTCAGGTGAGCTTTCAACATCATACTTGTGATTCCTACACCTCAATCTCGTCGCTGAACTTGTCGTCTTCTGTACTGTTTTCCAGTCTTTACGGTCTTCAACAGCAGATGAACCTCAGTCACCGCCAGATAATCTCGCCTCGGTAGGCATTGAACGAAGTCTTGCGCTCGTAGTACTGAACATTGTGGCGCAGCGGCCTGCAGTGTCGGACAAGTCTCAGCAGGAGGGAACTGGACTGGTGAGCGACCACTTGTGTTACTCAGTGTTGACGTCAAATAACCTCCCTGATTTTGGTTGAGATCGGATCTCCCGAAACTAGTACGAAGAACGAGGTGGTTCCCGAGGTGCAAGACACAGACGAAGCACTAGTGGGTTGCCGCGATTGCGCTCATCTCCATCGGGCCTCACCCATTCACTTTGTACAGGACATGACAAGCGCCCACGAGGGAATCTTGCCTCATGCCACGGTGGCGGACAAGGACGAGGGCGGGAGGAAAGTGAACACAACGGTAAGACTTTGCCTATGTTCGATCAGTTATACATCGAAGTTTCTCATTCACTTTCCAGACCCCGGGAGTAGAGGAGCAGGCCCCGCTGTCGGGCACGGAGACCGATAACCACACAGGGAACGAAGATACAACTACAAAGGCATCGGTGAGTGTTCAGCTCGTGGGCTTTGTTCCAATGTTCACCTGCGTCAAGAATCCTCAAGACCCCACACTTGAGACATCTTGGGAGGTCATCATGAAGGAAGTGACTGCGCTGGATGAAGGACTAGTTGGAGGATGGAAGGAAGATATCGACACCTTGCTGGTCTTTGTACGTGCCTATTTTCCTGGATTATTCGAAGTTCTGAAGCCTCTCTCGCATATCAGGCCGGTCTCTTCTCTGCAGTCGTCACTGCCTTCGTTATTGAATCGTACCAATGGCTTCAAGAAGCACCGGAAGACACCACCGTCGCACTGCTGAAGCAGATCTCCCAGCAGTTGAACAACACCTCCGAGTCAGTTCCTAAACCTGACACGTTCACAGTGTCGTCGTCAGTTGTCACAATCAACGTGCTGTGGTTCCTCAGCCTCATCATCGCTCTCGTTGATGCCCTGTTTGCTCTTCTCTGTAAACAATGGCTCCGGGAGCATCGCCGACACACACACACACGGACACCGTCTGAAGCACTTGCGCTTCGGTGGCTCCGAAATCAGAGCCTTGAAAAGTGGCGTGTCCCGACGATTCTCGCCTCCCTTCCAATGCTACTCGAATTCGCACTCTTCCTCTTCCTTGCCGGGCTGCTGGAGCTTTTGTGGACGCAACATCCAGTTCCGTTCGCGATCGCGGTGATTGTTGTTGCACTTGCCGCCCTCTTTTACTTTGGAACCACGATCATCCCCACCGTTGATATCATTCGACAGGCGCGACAAGTTACAGTGCCTCTGAGTGCTATGCGGAAAGAACCTAATCATCAATATTTATCACCTGATGATCTCATCATGGCACTACCTCCCATGGAGTACATATGTCCTTACAAGTCACCCCAGGCGTGGGCCGTGCTCCAAGTCTTGAGATTTTTCTCTCGCATCCTTGATTGGGACTGTATAGTTCAGGAAACGATAAGTAGCCTGTCAGATTGGTCGTCTGTCGATCTTGAACTCCTACAACGTTCAAGCATCAAACTTGCCCCTCCTTTCTATGAACTCGATGCATTCCGCTGGCTCGTTGCAGAGCTCAGAGACAGCCCACACATGATTCCCCATCTCCGGAATATCCTGTCGACTTTTCCCCTGCATCTCGTTATGCCCGCGGTCCTTGACCAATGGTTCTTTCTCCCGGGGAGAAAATGGACTGTCAGTGACATCGATGCTGCACTTGATCCCAATCTTTCTTACGATGGCATTGGAGAACATCTGACGGATGTAAAGAGGAAATTTCTCGCTCACGAAAGGCAAACGGAAAAATTTAAGTGCTTTCTCCATTGGACCCATGTGTCGATGAATGCCAGGAATGAAAGCGGTCGGGATTCTCCATCTCCCTTCTCCACTCCTTTCGAGAGCATTGTTGCCAATCCAGACAATAGGCTACGTGATCGCCTTTGGGACATATACGTGGAGATAATAGAGAGCTCAGCTGACTTGAACGACTATTCGGCGGCTTTGATAGAGGATTCGGCTCCGTATATCATTGCATCTTCGCCGAATTATGCCCTCCATGCACCCACAGCAACCACCACTTCCTCGTTTGTCAGATCAGCTGCTGGTCACGAATTTCTGCTCAAAACGCATAACACCATTTGTAAGGACATCTTCAGGGAAGTATATATCGAGCATGATTACGATTGGATGGAGGCAATGGATATCGTAAGACGCGTGCACAAGCTTCCCGAAGACCACTTCCAGGTTTTTCTTGGACATTTTCCCCTCTCAATTTCAAAGCTTAGGAAGACTTTGAAGAGTCTATCTCCCACAGATACCGGGATCGACTTTGGATATCTGGATTCATTCCGTAGAGGATGGGATAATGCGTTTTTGGCTAGGGTGAAATTTGTCAAAATTGTATCAGAGCACATAAACCACTACTCCCAATCCGACACCGAATCGTCCCACTGTCCTAACAAATCAAAAATCTTGCCGCTCGTGATGTCTTCAGCAGGGCTGGAGTTGATAACCTTCGTGAATAATCGCCTAGCGGAGGAACGGGACACTTGGGACTGGCTTAGGTCTGATGGTCGAAAGGGCTGGCGAGATGCCATAGAGCGGGTTAGAGCGTCTCGTCCCGAGCTCCCACCAGATCACTTCAAGCACATATTCCACCACGAACGATATGGCGACCTCCCTGCTCCTCACGAGCACCCGTCGCAACAGGAAGCACGGGCAGAGGACCCCGATGATAGCCCGAGAGATATGGCAAATACCGCAGAAGTAGCTCGTAATGTTGACGAGATCGGTGGTCGTTCCAGTCCAGCGGCGGGGCCCTCACCAAGGCCTGAACCCGGGGAACTTGATGAACGAGGCTCACTTGTTGAGGACGCAGAACCGGGAAGTATTCCAGGGCAACTTGTAGCGACTGGGGAACCTGTGAGTGGTAGTGCAAGTGGTCCTGTACAGGGGAAGGTGGTAGGAGGTCCAGATGCCGACAAGAACGTGTAATTGGGACTTCAAATTTGCTATCCTTAGACTATTCATGCATGAGCCGTTGAATTTACGCCGTTTTTCCAACTCTGCCGTATGTATTGCTGCATCTATAATCGAAAAACTGCTTGAAACGTAGTACCGCATAATCTTGAGCTTGAGGACTGGTTTATCGCGATTCGCTATGAATGGATATGCGAGTGAGAACCGACTAAGAACGGATGGTACGACTATTGCTAATGTATTTAGCGAAGAGGATGAATTCACAGTCTCAAGAACCCACCTAAGTACCACTGGCCGCCATCTTCACAGCGCCAGCTAGGCGGCGGTGTCGTCGACTTGAATCGAGGCTTTCAGGTACTAGCACAGTCAAGAGGGAAGTCCGGGGTCTATAAGCCAACGCTTGATCCTCTGTAAGAAGATGGTCGTCGAATAACACAGAGACTGGGGAGACGGACATGGTGGTTGACATCAAAGCCTAGGTCAAGGCGGGCGGGCACTCGGCACGGAGATACTGACCTGGTCAATGCGTGAGAAGATCAACCTTCTTCCGAGTCCCGAATCCCGATGTAACCTCTGAGTCTTCCGTCTCCCATCGATCTCCTCAAGCTCTCTGGTTTGCCTTACACATCGATCGACCCCGTAATGATTCGCTCCACTCCATTTCCTTTCAAATTTGCCACCCCTCGAGTCTCCACGGTGCCGAGCCCTCAAAACCGCTGATCTTCAACGCAACCGTTGAAACTCATTGAGCTTGCGACCGACTTCAAGTACAACAACCCTAATCTCAAGCCGTCCGAAACGGCTCGCCCCCAGAGACTGCCGGTCCTCAAATGGATGCCTCAATGATTCGGATGAACGTGACCGCGACATTGGAGACTCGGTCCAGAAAAACAAGATGTTGGTAAATGTGAGCTTTCAGAATGCGACAACGAAAAGCACGATATCAATCAGTTATTCCTTCCCTTCAGAGCAGACACAACCCTTGATCGATCTCTTAACCTACCACCACGACGGCGATAGTCTTCCGTCAACTTGCGCGAGGTCAACGAGACTTTTCAGCTCGAAACCGAAGGAGGTTGAGGTGTAGAAAGGCCAACGGTGGAGGGGGAGAACGGAGACAAATCGAGAGTTGTGAAGACGAGCAGTGACAGATTTTCAATGTGAGTTTTGTATCAGGTTAATCAAGAACGGTTCCGCGAATCAAAATCCTTAGAACAATTAAAAGGTGTACATTGGCTCCAAGACCCCGGAGACGAGCAAACGATGCTGAAGCGACGGACTTGTAAACATTAGGTCGGGCTAAGAATACGCACGTTGACTTCAGAGACGAATCCGGCGAGCTCTAAATGTAGAGTACACAAAACGACGCATTTATTGGTTCACCATACCCGCGACGGCTGTATACAACGATTGACGACACCACCTGAAGATATATGAGGTTGGGATTGACATCGTAGTATTGACAGTGCGACGTTGGTGTAATGTTTGAAACTACTTAATGTCGGTCTCCCAAAGGCTTCCTCCTGAATGAGTTCTGGAGAGAACAATGTCTACATCACACCTAGTATGCAAGAATTGATGAGCTGCAGATCTCCGGCAAAGTATAAACACAAATCAAGCTCACCCGTTGTCGTTTGGGGAAGATCGACTGTGCCCACATATGTACCGTCGTCCATCTTGAGCGTCAACAGGTCGCTACCCCGAAGGAAAGGTCGGAGATGAACGGTTTCAAACCCCAAAGAATAAAACTAGAACATGTCAAAGAATGAGCTACCGAGCACGATAGAGCAGCGGCTTACTTACAGTTTGAATGAACAGAAACTATGATTCGTTTGGCAGTCTGGATTTTTGGAGGAAGTCGTGGAAAACGTTCGTGGCGAGTACGAGAGACAATAAATGTCGACGGGAGCCTATGGGCACAATGTAGCAAGAAGGTATATCCAGACCACGGTCGAGGAGATTCGGTAGGCAGGGGGCTTGCCAGCATCAGAGAATAGCAGCGAGATGACAGGTCGTTGAAGGCAATGTCGACTTGTGGTAGTCGGTCTGGCCATTCGGTCTTTGAACGGGAATGAGATCTCTGGAATGAACGTCTCGTGTTATCGCGACGTCCCTACCGCGGTCACCGTTGGGTAGTAAGTAAAAGCCATCGGTGCCATCCGCTTGAATGGAGGTGGTTCTTCACTGGGTTTAGACTGGACAGCGTGTTCGTATTCCTTGTAATCCAGTTTCAACAATTTTCGAACGCTCAGACGGGAGACGCCGAGTTCAAAGCAAGAATTTTGGATAGGGTAGACAAGGGCCCGGCAGTCCCAAGACGAAACTCGGGAGGACATCGCCCGTGCAAACGAGAGAGTTGCACTCGGAACGTCGTCGGGAAAGATTTCATGCCGGACAAGTGCAGCAGCATGCAAGTCTTATTCTGTGGTTTTCCGTGTGTGGCCTCCAAGAGTACTAACAACCTTGTGAACTTGCGAGTCTCGGAGTTAGAAACCACATACGAACTCACATCAGTCCCCGCTTGTAGCCTCCATCCCAGTATCAGGCAACAGAGGTTGCATGCGTCGAAAAAAAGATGTTTATCGTTATAAGAAAGGAGGTGTGAGGAGCGAATGAATCAGAATGATCCGAGTTGACGAGAATGACGGTGATGGTCAAGGTGAGAGGTGTCCGTCGAGCGCTCGGTCTGACCTTTCCTCTCAATTTCTCTCCAGGATGGTCGAACGAACGCCAGATGCATCGGCTCTCGATTCACGAGCATCGATTGAACCTGGCGAATAAAACTCTAGAAAACATCCCCTGTTCATCGACTCGTCACTTTCCTCGATCTCCACATCCACTTTGGATGCAAGCGTCGAAAAGAAGCCCTATCGATACACCTTCGTCCTTACTCCCGACGGCCAGATGCACCGTCGGCAAAGATATTGGTCTCTTTGCCGTCTCACATTCATCCTCGCGCACTCTCAGCGTTGACGGATCCCACTATCGCATTTTCACATCCGATTCGTAGCGGCCTTGCAACTCTCTCAGACCCCAATACGAAGCACACTGGCATCCTGGGCGCTGGAGTCTCAGGTTATTTCCTGCACAATATCGAGACTATAGTGTCCGATATATTCACTCAACATCCCCACTACCCACGCCGATCTCCCCCAGTCCTCTACGCAGCACTCTCGAGAACTCATGGAACCTTGGCGTGTATCCGGTATCGCATACATCAATTGCTTGAATTCAAGAAGACACGGAATCCCCTCAAACAGCATAGATCGCGCTTTGAAGCACAATCGCCACAGCATGGCACGAGGTGCATCGGACATTCACGTCAACAAGTTGAACAGTGGACTTGTGAGGGGAAGGAGTGGGGAAAAGGAGCTGCGTTGGTTATACCCTACTTCAGTTGGGTTCCACTGGGGTTGGCGGGTGCAACGGGGCTTCATCATTGCTCAAAGTTCGACTGGATGTGGTTGGTTGGGAGGTATACGGACCCCGATATTCTTCGTGTCATCTCGACGCACCTATGGAAAATGTCCCCTCTTCGTCCCTTCTCTGGGCATACGTCCACCTCATTGGCACTTGACACATCTCAGTCAATTTTTCGTACATCTACAACGCTTGCACCTCTCCGGGCTCCTCGATCCGACAGGCGGTAATATGTACAACCCGGCGCTTGCAAAGAAGATTTTGTGGGCCAAGTCCATTAACGCGGGATAGATGAATGGGCTACGGGACGAAGGGGAGACGCTTTCAGGGTTGGGTACGTGACCCTCTTCCATTCTAATATCCGAGTCTGATTCTCAACACTCATAGACACGCCAAACTTTTCTCCGCCACATCACCTACCTTCTTAGATATCGAACCCTTTGATCGTGATAGCTTCACTTTTCAGTTGGATGAATTGAAGGCTATCCCGCGTGGGGACGTTGGAATTCTCGAAGTTTGTTGAAAATATGACGTCTGTACATGTCGTCTGACCCGCAGCCTTCTGGGTTCAATTCTGTAGAATCTACGGTGGATGTAGTCGCATCCTCCACCTTTTGAAATAGTGGACTACCCATGTGTCCACGACTGTTTGGACTGTAGTTGGACCTGGAATAGGTGAGTGCTCGTCGTCCTCTGACCTGACCTTCTACTCACCTCACGATGATCCCTCGGCAGAGCAACGGTTGCATACACCACTTCGCTAGGTCGAACGTGAACCAGAGGGAGCTTTGTCGTGCTGCTATCTCCAACGCAGTGGACGCCCTCACTCGAGCGATCTGCATCGATCTCCTTCAAAATCACCGTCATGACTGCCACATGTCCGCCGAAGAGTTTGGGTTCGTTACACCTGGCGCCAGCTTGATGGGGGGCGTGGTAGTTTGCCCGCTCGGACGACGTCGCTGGGCGGAACGGATTGATGAAATAGGTGATGGGGAAAAGAGTTCTTTGTTTGTTACATTGTGAGGAGGTATGTACGTATGTGCCATCGACCATCTATTTTCGCGGATTGACATCCAACGACTTGTAGGAAGTATCTCGAGGCAGCCGATAGCTACGGGGGATCCCGCGACTGGGAGTGGTAGTACAAGTAGTGCTCAGGTGGAGAAGGACGCCGACAAGAACGTGTAGTTGAGATGTTGAAGCTAAAATTTACTGTGTATCCATAGTAATTATTCAGATCATTGTACGAGTCGAATTTGGGTTGCTCGCCATCCATTTGTTGTAGGAAAGGTTACCTCAAGAGATGTATCGCGCAAGCTCGAGCAGTTTCCCACCATGAGTAGTCATGTGAGACTCAGACTGAGCAGCTCAGTATCAATACCCATTGAATGGGTCGCGACTCAGTAGTATCGTTGGTCGATTATCGAGGTTCTAACTTCACAATGCCAGTCTCAACTACCATGCTCAGCTTACTGAACTAGCCCACACGCTAGTGCTGTCACTGATCGATATCTTCGTTTTTATCCATCACACCATCACCAGCATGTCACTTCCGCAATGATATCCAAACCTTCTTCAACTCACTGTCATCGAAATGCTTTCGTTGAACGCCTGGCGGTTAGGTGCGCTTCGCGACAAACTCTGCAATATATATTATCACTGTATCTGATAGATCGTAGACTGGCGTGCTCGGCAACAGGTCCATTGACCCCAGCTCACCGGCTCTATCGCGATGACAGGGTGAGCAGAGTATTCCCTCGGTGGAAAAATACTGCGCTCATGCGTCGCCTCAGCTTCTCATTCGTCCCAGCAGAGGTTTGTGCACGAGCCATCAGGGTCATTTGCTCGAATTCGCCCCATTCTGAAGAATATGCTCATAGGAAGCTCCCATATACCTCATAGGTCCAATATATTCAGATCTTGATTTGTGCACTCTGCATGCGCTTGAAGATGAAGAAATACGGGCAACGAAAGGGAGGCGGGCACAACCAGCGAAAAACCACTGTGGAGCCGATGGCTGTGCGCAAAAAAAAGTTGCCATTAACGGTTCTGATGGCTCGTGCGCAAACTCTCTAATAGTGCCAAATTAAGTTAGTGTATTCTTATGGGCGACGGGAGTTAGCACCCAGATTGATCAAGTTCGGTTCAAGTTCGAACTATGCACGCCAGATACACGACAGATACACGTTGCAACTAGGAGCTCTCTCGTACTATGTCCTCATACACCCCGCCTGCCAGGAAAAGGACCCGTAGCTCAAGGAAATCAACTTCCTCGCGAACTCAGGTAGGCTTCTCGAAACGTTATACCTTGTGGAGCTTGGTCTCACAGTTCAACCTTCCGTCCTCTGTGTTGTTTTACAGCGCTCACGGTCTGCATCATCCGACGTATCTCAGTCATCGCTAGAAAACCTAAACCTCGTTCCGGTAGGGCTTCGAATTCTTGCGCTTGTATCACATACTGAATCGTGTAATATTTTGTTATGCAGTCTGCGGGTCCCGCATCAAAAGAGATTGCAGGCGAATCGGCAGACGACCCTCAGCGGGAGGAGAAACCTGAACAGGTGAGCGACACACTCATGTTAGTTGTCAGTGTCAAATGGTCTCCTTACCTTTGGTTGAGGTAGGACCTGGAACGAAGCCATTGGATGAGAAGGGGGTGCAGGCCACAGATGCGGCACCATCGGTGAGTCGCCGCCGCGATAGTACTCATCTGCATCAATTTGAATCAGTCGTCATGCATTTGCTTTTCACTCAGGACCCGACAAGCGTTAACGAGGGAGTCTTGCCTCATGCCACGGACAAGGACGAGGGCAGGGGAAAGGCGAACACAACGGTAAGGCTTCCCAGTGTTTGATTGGCTTCCAGTTCGCTCATTCACTTCTCAGGATTCGGGGGCGAAAGAGCAGACCCCGCTGGACGGCACAAAGACGGATAGACCCCCAGAAAACAAGGATACGGCTAAAAAGGCATCGGTGAGCGTTCTGCTTATGGGTTTCGTTTGAACGCTCAACTGGGTGAAGAATCCCGAAGACCTCACGCTTGAGAAATCCTGGGAGGTTATCATGAAGGAGGTCACTGCACTGGATGAAGGACTCGTTGGAGGATGGAAGGAGGATATCGACACCTTGTTAGTCTTCGTACGTGCCTGGTTTTCTGGAATCCTTGGAATCTTTGGAACACTGACTCCTTCCAGGCATATAATATAAAATAATTAAAAAATAAAGTATTTGTGCTATGGCACCGCATTTGAATGTTCAGCTTTTCACGAGTCGCCGGGAACACTATTTGCTGACATGGACCGACAAGTTCAAAATACCCATTTGACTGGAATGGCCAGATGCGATGTAAACTACGTATCGACGAGAGATTTTGAGAGGCTCAAAGTTGAGACACGAAACCCATAGGAGGTTACATTTGATAGAGGTCATTTGAAAGGACTGTTTGAATGGCCGTTTAAATGACGATTTGAATTCAGAATGGGGCATTTGAATCGATGGATTTGAACGGGCGTTTAACTCACCAGACACATAATATGTTGAGCCAGCATAGTTAAATGCACAGTGGGTAAGATGAAATGAACCTCACATGGGTGATTCTTGAGTTAGAAGACTTGAGATGCTTGAGATGTAGTGCAATAGACTGGTAAAGTCGTATATTGAACTGAGGACTCTAAGCCTTTATCTACCTAGCTTTTATACTAAAGTTCTTGCCTATCTACTAGTCATACAGATGTAGGTAAGTGTGAATACGCTTACTGATACTACTACTAGAAGTAGGCATAAGTTCCTATGCTGAGTGAGCAACGTATAAGCAGATACATGCTAGCTAGATTATAACTGGTCTGCTAAGTATAACAGTCCGTTGTGCCTCGCATATTGGAGGCTCTACTAATGCTATTCGCTATAAGCGTGTGCATGAGAGTAAGGTACATATCTACAGAGTCATTCATGATGAAAGTAGATACGTAGTATGAGACTTGCATGAGAGCGCAAGTGTAACTAGGAACAAGTCCTATTATTAGTTGTACGCGTACACAACACGTCAACAATGTATCACATGATATCCAACATGTTCAACATAATATACACCTCCAATGGGAGCCCTGCAGTGAGTTCTCCCCCGGCCTGTATGGAGTGCATCTACCCAATCACCCTATGCCCCATTCTCGCAAATCCCTCCTTGTAAATCCCTCCTTGCCCTGTTAATCTTGCGAGTTGTACCATACATACAAGTGACATCCCGTTACAGGACACCATAGATATGAGCGTTGGTTTCTCCAGGTTTCTCCTCGTCAGGAGAGAGAGGTTTAGGGGGCTGGTTAAATGGTTCCAACTACCAAGCTCGGTTGCTACAGCAAGTTGATAAGGTAAGCCGAACAGAAGACAGGACACGTTCAAAATGCCTATTCAAGCTGAACTTTGGCACGTACTTCGAGCATTCACAGGTCGAGGAGAATCTAGTTGCGAGCTTGAGGCTGGGGACCATGGGGGTTTAGTTTGAAACGCGTCAAGACTCAAAAAGGGGCCATTCACGGTGACATCCCGCACGTGCGTCTTGTTCGGGCTTTGCCGGTCTAGATCAGGCGGGACCTGCCTTCTTTCCCCTTCTGGGAACTTCACAGTGGCAGAGGACCGTCCGCTTGTATATCGAATGCAAAGGGTAGGCAATCCAGCGAAAAGTAGAAAGTGGGAACTACAATCAATGCTGGCAGAGTGTTTGGATTTGGGAACCTTGGAGTGTGGGAGAATACGCGTGTGCCGGACCCTTGTCGGCCCGCATGAGACTCTTGGGACTTGGGCTGTACTCCCGGTCAATGTATTTCGTGTTCATAAAACTGGATGTGACCGCCATGGGGGTCGGCAGCTACTAAATGCATGCTAGTTAGGTCAATTCGAACATTGAAAATGGGGGGGAAGGTTCGCCGAGCAGGAACGGATTTAAATGTGGTGCGATCGCACTTTTGCTTTATTTTTTAAATATTTGATATATATCTCTTGCTCCTTCTCATTAGGCTGGTCTCTTTTCTGCAGTCGTCACTGCCTTCACCATTGAATCGTACCAGTGGCTGCAAGAAGCACCGGAAGACACCACCGTCGCACTGCTGAAGCAGATCTCCCAGCAGATAAATGGGAGCTCAATCTCTCAGTCCGGGCCTGACGAGTTCACAGTATCGTCATCTGTTGTCGCAATCAATGCGCTGTGGTTTCTTAGCCTTATCCTCGCTCTCGTCGACGCCCTGTTTGCTCTTCTCTGTAAACAGTGGCTTCGGGAGAATCGCAGACATACCCACACCCCCACACCATCGGAAGCACTTGCACTTCGGTGGCTCCGAAATCAGAGCCTAGAGAAGTGGCAGGTTCCTACGATTCTCGCCTCCCTTCCGATGCTACTCGAATCCGCGCTCTTCCTCTTCCTTGCCGGGCTGCTGGAGCTATTGCGGACGCGACATCCAGTTCTGTTCAAACTTGCGACAATCGTTGTTGCATTTGCCACCCTCTTCTACTTTGGAACTACAGTCATCCCCACTGTTAATATCATTCGACAGGCACGACAAGTTACACAGAAGCTTGATTATACGCGAAAATACCCCAATAACAGTTCTTCGCCTGTTGATTTCATCATGACACTACCTCCCATGGAATACACATGTCCTTACAAGTCACCCCAGGCATGGACCACGTTCCAAGTCTTGAGATTTATCTCTCGCATCCCCAGTCTCCTACTCCATTGTGTTAGGTTGTTTGTTACGAAAAGGAGGCTTCGCCTTCGGAGAAGGGATTATATTGCCACCAGGTCTATCCTTAACAAATTTTCCGAATATTTGAATCCGACTCGCCAAGAGATCATAGGGAATCTCTCAAATTGGTCATCTGTCGACCTCGAACTCCTACAACGTTCGAGCGTTAACCTTGCCCCTCCTTTCTATGAACTTGATGCATTCCGCTGGCTCGTTGCAGAGCTCAGAGACAGCCCACACATGATTCCTCATCTCCGAAATATCCTGTCAACTATTCCCCTGCATCTTGTTATGCCCGCGGTTCTTGACCAATGGTTCTTTCTCCCGGAAAGGAAGTGGGCCGTTCGTGACATCGAGGCGGCACTTGATTCCAATCTTACTTACAAAGGCATTGAAGGTCATCTGACGTTTGCAAAGCGTCGTTGTCTTGACCACGGAAGGAGAATGGGATATTTCAACCGCCTTCTCCATTGGACCAATGTGTCAATGAATGGCGGGAATGATCATGATAGTGGTCGAGATTCTCCACCTCCCTTCCTCACCCCTTTCGAGACCATTGATGCAAATCCAGACAATGATCTACGTGATCGCCTTTGGGATATCTACACAGAGATATTGCAAGGCCCAGCTCGCCCAAAATACTATCGGGAGACTTTGATGGAGGATTTGGCACCGTATATCATTGCATCTTCACTGGATTACACTCTCCATCTACCCACAACAACAACCACTTCCTCATTTGTCAAATCAACTGTTGGTCGCGACTTTTTATCTAATGTGCATAACATTATCCTTGAGAGGGCCCTCTACAAAGATACAGAGGTGAATAATCGTCTCAATTGGACGGAAGCGATGGATATTGTACAACGCGTGCACAACTTTCCCGAAGACCACTTCAGGGTTATCCCCGGCCATTTCTCCCTCTCACTTTCAAAACTCAGGAAGACGTTGGATAATTTATCTCCCGCTGATCCTGAGGTCAATTTTGGATATCTAGATTCATTCCGTAGAGGATGGGATAACGCGCATCTATGGATCAAGGTGGAATTTGTCAATATTATATCGGAGCATATAAACCACTACCCTCAATCCGACGCCGAATCGTCCCACTGTCCTGACCTTTCAAAGATTTCGCCGCTCGTGATGTCTTCAGCAGGGCTGAAGCTAATAACCTTCGTGAATGATCACCTGGCGAAGGAATGGGACATTTGGGACGGGCTTAGGAATAATGGTCGAACGGGCTGGCGAGATGCTATAGAGCGGGCCAGAGCAGCTCATTCAGAGCTATCACCAGATCACTTCAAGCACATCTTCCACGGACTACGGGATGATCCCCCTGCTCCTGCCCAACGTTCATCGCGACAGGAAGCCAAGGTTGGAGCACAGGCAGAGGTCTCCGGTGGTAGCCCAAGAGGCGTTACAGATACTGGAGATGTAGACCGCGACGAGCAGATGGAAGGCCCCTCCAATCCGAAACCATCCTTGCAGCCTAAGCCCGGGGAACTTGATGAACAAGGCCCACTTGTTGAGGACGCAGAACGGGGGAGTATTCCGAGGCAACCTGTACCGACTGGGGATCCTGCGAGTGGTAGTGCAAGTGGCTCGGTACAGGGGAATGTAGTTGGAGGTCCAGACGCCGACGAGAACGTGTAATTGAGACTTCGAATCTTGCTATCCTTGGATTATTCACGAGCCATAATATACGTCGTGTATCCGACTCTACCGTATATATATTGCTGTATCTACTTTGTTCGAAACATAGTTTGAAATGTAGCGCACAAATCCTGAGCTTGAGGACCGGTTTATCGCTATGAGCATTGAATAGGTATCGCGAGTGAGAACCGACCAACGGAAGAACGGGTGGTACGACTATGTTGTTGATGTAGTCAGCGACGAGGATCAATCCGACCATTGGCGCCAGCTGGGCAGCGGTGTCGTCGACTAAGTACTAGCGCAGTCAAGAAGAAATTTCGGGGTCTAGAAGCCAACGTTTGGGCCTCTGTAAGAAGATGGTCATCGAATAACACAGAGACTGGGGAAATGGTCATTGTGGTTGACATTAAAGCCTAGAGGTCAAGCCGGCACTCGGTACGGAGATACCGACCTGGTCAATGCGTGAGAAGACTTAGATCAACCTTCTTCCAAGTCCCGACGTGGCTTCTGAGCCCTCCGTCTCCCATCGACGACGATCTCCTCAAGCTCCGTGGTTTTTCATCAACTAATACCTCACACTCGTCCAGTTTACGTCGATCGAGCCCGAGATAATTCGCTCTTTATCATTTTCTTTCAAACTTGTCCCTCTCAAGTCTTCACGACGTCAAACCCTCAAAACCGAACCGAGCCTCTGCAGCCTTGAAACCCATCAAGCTCGCCACCGACTCCAAGTAAATTATACGTTGAAGCCTTCCAAAATGGCTCGCCCCCAGAGACTGCCGGTCCTTAAATGGGTGCCTCAATGATTCGGATGAACGCGATTGCGACATTGGAGACTCGGTCCAGAAAAACAAGATGTTGGTACATGTGAGCTTTCAGAATGTGACAACGAAAAGAACGATATCAATCAGTTGCTCCTACCCTTCAGAGCAGACACAATCCTTGATTGTTCTCTTAACCTACCGCCACGACGGCGATAGTCTTCCGTCAACTTGCGCGAGGTCAACGAGACTGTTGAGCTCGAAACCGAAGGAAGTTGAGGTGTAGAAAGGCCAACGGTGGAGGGGGAGAACGGAGACAAATCGAGAGTTGTGAAGACGAGCAGTGACAGACTTTCAAGGTGAGTTTT
>JANHQD010002605.1:0-17755 GCA_024721195.1 Marasmius sp. AFHP31
AAATCCCCATCGACCCAGTTATGGAGAATTGTTGGGAACCCAAGCCAGAGAATGCTTCAAGGATCGGTTGCAAGTTTTCCCGAGGTTGCGGTGGCTTGGGTATCACCCGAGCGATAAAAAGCACAATGGGTGTTCGCATGATTCACAACGCATTCTGCAGCCTGGCTTCTAGTATGTCGTGCTTCAAATATTCGTATAGAGCCTCGAGAGACGACTATTGTAATTATTTGGCCAGGTGGGCGTAAACCTGCGCTTGAAACAGGTTAATTAACTGTCTGATCCCGAGAAAACAGCTGATCGTACTGTTCGTTCAACTTTTCCTATCTGTTGAAGGTTGCTGGAGCAACAGAAGACAGAAATAGAGCATTATCGCGCTCTGAGAGAGGTCCTGAACAGGGAAGCGGTCAGGAATGCAAAGAGAAAAGATAAAGAAAATACCTACAGACAATCCTACTTTTAGAAGGCGAGCACTCCGCGATAGACTTTGCTGTAGCTCAAGAATTTGGATGGCATTTGAGGTGTACTACAAGGCCCAAAGGAGAATCGAGAGATGACTATGAGATCGTTGAAAGGGGTGTGGTCATCGCTGAAGGTGATGCATTGATGAGCTGGCAACGTTCGGCGTCGGTCCGGTCTTTCCATGGCCATTCCCGGATTTCGGAATGTTGTGCCTGGATCAAGCGCCATTCAGGCGCTCAGACATTCTGACGAGCTCTACCAGGCTCTACCACCACATCCTCAGCAGGCACGCTCGCATAGAGGGTTGAAAGGCACCTCAGCTCTCAAAAACACTCGAATGCAGCTGCTAAGCTTGCTTTCTCGATCCATTGCGACCCAAAGCATAGTATTGATCTTTAGAATTCCGAAGTTACCATTCACGGGTTCCTCTTTGATTCCTCAGGAAGCCAAAGTGAGCACCTAGTTAATGGACTTTGCTTTCTATTTTTTTTTTTTTTTTTTTTTTTGGTGGGGCATTCGCCTTTCGGGAGTCATGTCGCATGCCTCCCTAGGGCTGCCGTTGCATTCGGAGTTCTCTCCGCTGTTTCCTAAATACCTTCTCGCCGTACCGTACCAAGTCATACCAAATATAGACCCCTCCCTGAGGAAATGCAATTACGCACACGTGTGGGACTCACAGATGTCAGCAATCTTCATTGCTGTCAATCGTGTTTGTCCGATCCATCGCGCTCTGCGGGGATTTTGGGCGCTTTTGCCTCCCTCTTGCTCCCTTCTTCCGCGCTTGGTCCATCTCAATACCCACTAAAACCCCAGCACGTCTGACCCAGTCGGTTGGGAGTTCGTCCTCGTTCTTGAGGGTTCGTCTCCAGGTATTCTCGACTTTTTTCTCACTGGTTGCCTTGTTTCCGTATCTTTTCTTATTCGTGAGTAGCTTGTCGAGTTTGATTCTTTCGTTGATCATGCTCTCCCATCGGGACCTAATTTGGTCTGGTTTGAATGGTTCGTTTTCCTTCCCTATCACTCTCTCGCATCGTAGTCGCCAGATCAGGTGCGCTGATTCTGTTATCAGGATCCTCCATAGTCTGTTTTCGCCCGCTTGCAGTTTAGATGTTTCTTCGTTTCTTATTGCTGCTAGTCCAGCCCCTAGGATTGCCCCTGTGCTTGGCTTTGTCCACTGCATTTTACTTTTCTTTTCCCATGTGTTTTGTGCCGCTTCCCATACTTCTTTTTGTCCCGGGCTTTCGCATTCAGCTAGGATGTGCGTCATTGATTCGACTTTGCCGTTGCAGTACTTACATTCTGCTCTTGTTTTGAGTTCGCTCTTCGTTGACTTTCTCAGCCATTTATCTCCCACCATATACGCGTCGTGTGCTAGCATCCAGAGAAATTGCCTCGTTGTCATTGCGTGCTCCTTTGACCTCAGCGCGTTCCATATTGCGTGTTCTGTCGGGATTATCCCGAAGATTTCTTCTGTTTGTGCTTTTGTGAGTTCTATCATTTTTTTTGTTCTCTCTCGCACTTTTGTATCGGCCTCTTTCATTTGTCTTACTTTCTTGTAGGCCAGCGCTTGGGTTAGGGATGTTAGTTTTGCTCCATCGAGGCTTAGGGGACCTGGTGTCCAGTCGCTTATCGCGTCTGGGTTTGGTTTTTTTACTCCTTCCCCTGCTAGTTTGTCTGCTTGCTCATTTGGTCCGTAGCCTTGGTGGCCTTTTACCCATTTCAGTAGGGTTCTCGCGGTTCGTTTCCTTAATCCCACTAGTAGGTCCTTAATTATGTTTGCGTGCTTGGTTTCTATGTAGCCTTGGTTTTCGTTGTTGATTCGGTTTTGGGTTAGGCACCCGATGGCATATTTGGAGTCAGTTTCGATCCATAGTTCTTGGTCGGGGTCGGCGTTCTGTACTGCCATTTTTATAGCTATTAGCTCGCCGGTTTGGTTTGATTGCTCTATGTCCTTTGGTAGCCTTATTGACACGTTCCTTAGGTCGTTTTTTCCGAAATATACTCCCGCCCCGGCTACTGCGTTGTCTTGTCCATTGTTGATACAGGATCCGTCCGTTGCCACTCTCTGCGGCTCTTGTCTGGTTAACCTCAGTCTGTCAATTCGGTCGATTTTTGGAGTTCTGTCGGATTTGTCCTCCTCGTCCCTCTTGTCGAATATTCTCATCGTGTCCGCTAGGGTTTTAGCAGTTATTAGGCCAGGCTCGAAGGTTGCCCATCCTTTCTCTCCTTCGATCTTTTCTTCTTCTTCGTAGGGGATTTCTCTCGGGTCCCACTTCTCTGGGAGCAGGTCGAGTAGTTCTTTCGCTCTGGATGCGCACCAGTTGGGGTGTTTGCATCCTAGCGCTCTTCTGTCTGTTTCGCATCCTGTGCATTTGCACTTGTCGTTGTCGGTTTCTATGTGGTCGTGGGCGTTTAGGAGGTTCGCTGCGATGTTGGCTTGCCGTACGTTCATCACGTTGTGGTTTTTTCTTAGACACGCACTTATCATACCTTTTGCTTTTTCGTGCATTTGTTTATGGTCTGCTTTGACGTGATACCATATTGGCATCTCGTCTATAGCTTCTCTCGCAATTTTTATGCCGTCGAAGGTTAGGTTGTACTTTTTCGCGGTGCTAATGATTTCTGCTAGCTCTTTCGGCAGTTTTGTCGTGGTGCTTGTGTTTGGTTTCCACGACTGGGTTAGTGGGTTAACCAGTGCGCCCATTGGAAGTTTCTTCGCCTTTGTCGTGTGGCATTTAAAGATTTCGTCCGCGACTCTTGCCCACGTCGGCCTGTCGTTTGTGTTCAGGTATGCTTGTACCCACGTCAGTTTGATTGCCTCGTTCCTCGCCTCTATGTCGAGGATCTTCCTTCCTCCGCAATCAATTTGGCCTTGGACGGTCGCCCCACTTACCGGGTTCTGTCCTTTTTCTTTCCATATGAACCTGTTTATTCTTTTTTCGAGTCTCTTTTCGATGGTTTTTGGCATCCCTTGTACCTTCGTCAGGTATTGGGTCATTCCGGCTATGGTCATTTGGACTATATGTCTTCTCCCTTCCATAGTTGGGCCGGTTATTTCCCATCTCGCGAGGTTCGCATCTATTTTCTCAAGCACTGGGGTCCAGATTCCTTCTTGGTCTGTTTCGTTTCCGAACCATGCCCCCAAGATTCTGGTTGCCTCTCCGTCCTTCGCGATATGCTTGTCTTCAGGTATTCCTTGTTTTTCGGGCATTGTTTTCCTTGTTTCCACTACCTCCTTGCGGTATTGTTTGTCACCTATCGGGAGGATCTCGGTTTTCCCTTCGTTGAATTTCGCCCTCGATGCTATGCACCAGGTGTCCGTTATAGTTTTGAGCGTTCCGATGTCGTCTTCTTTTGCGAGGAAGACTGTTGTGTCATCAGCGAACATATTGACGATTACCCTTTCCGGTTCGTTTTCCCCTATTCTATACCCTTTCAGGTCCGACTTCCTTATCATCTCTCCGAGCGGTTCTATTGCTAAGTCGAATAGGATGCATGACATCGGGTCGCCTTGCCTTACACCTCGGGTTATTTTGAAGCTCTTGCTCAGGTGCCCGTTGACCATTACTTTGGTCTCAGCGTTTTCGTACAGCGACTTGATCGTGTTCACGAATTTGTCCGGGAATTTGTATTGTTTCAGTGTTCTCCACAGGTAGTCGTGGGCTACTTTGTCGTACGCCTTCTCTTGGTCAAGCGCGATAATGAGTCCGTTCTCCTTTTTCGTTTCCGCATAGTGCATTAGCATTCTCACTAGCTGTGTTTGGTCGGTTATGCTTCTCCCGGGGACGAAGCCGGCTTGGTTCTTGTGGAGTAGTTTGGGTGCTAGTTTTGCGAGTTTCATTGCGATTGTTTTGGTGAAGATTTTGTAGTCTGTGTTCAGGAGGGTTATTGGTCGATAGTTCGCTATGTCTGTTTTCTCTTTCTTCTTATATATCGGGCACATCCAGCCCTCCGCGAAGTTTGTTTTTGCTACTACTCCGTGGTCTTCTATGTCTGTGAATGCGGCTGTTAGTAGTCGGGCAATGTCAAATCTTTTCTCTTTCCCGAGTTTTTCATCTTCCTTGTTTACTTTCAAGGATTCTTTGTAGAGTTCAAAGGGGAACCCGTCAATTCCGGGCGCAGTCCCGTTTTCTGATAGAATCAGCGCCATGGTTGTGTTATTTTTGTCCACGTTTGCCTCGGTTTCATTCTGTTGTTCCGGCGAGAGCTCGGTTTCTAGGTACCCTACGGTCTTCTCGATGATTCTTTCCCTATCTGGGTTTGTTTCGTTCACCCCTTCGCTTTGGATTGCGTTATGGTAGTTTCTGGCCATCTCCGCCATTCTTTTCGGGTCTGTTTCGTATGTTTTCCTGCTTTCCCTCGTTTCGCCTACCAGGGCTGAGTCTTGTGTTGGGGGTTGTGGCTGTTGGGTCAGTCGTTGTTGGCTCTGTGCTTCTGGCTGAGTATTCCGCTGCGGTTGTCCGTTTGGATCCAGTTGTTTGTCTCCTGTGTCATCTCTTGGTGTTTGGTCTTTTGTTTTTTCGTCGACCTCTAGTGCGTACATGACATCTCTTGGTTTCTTTTCTTTATTTAGGTCGATCCAGTACTTGCATACTGTTTCGCCTTCGACTCTGTTTTTTGCGTGTAACAGCTCTCTCGTCCAGGTGTGTTTTTGTTGCTCGAGGTCTGCGAGTCTTGTTACTATTTCTACCCCAGCTTTAACTTTCTGTGAGTCGTCGGAGGTTGGGTCGTTCAGTGTTGTTTGGAGTTCTCTGGTGAGCTCTTCTATTTGTCTTTCTATTCTGGGTTTGACAATTTTCGCTCTTTGTCTGGCTTTCTCCCTTACTCTCATTTTCCAGTTATATAGGTCTGTTTGCGGGTTCTCGTCCTCGGTTCGTGTTTCGCGTCTCTCCTGTCTCTCGATTGCTTTGATTCCTTCATCTTTCAGGTATGACATGAATTGTTTGTCTTGTAAGAGTTGGATCGGGATTACTGGACGTCCCGGTCCTGTTTCGGGCGCTTTTTCGCAAGATATCCTAACTGATACTATCGTATGGTCTGCCCCACTTAGTGGGGATGGCGTGTTTAGCCACTCTCTTGCTTTCTGTTTGAGGTGTTCCGTTAGGTATATTCGGTCCAATCTGGATTTCGACCCTGTCGCCGTTTGTGTAAAGGTAAACTCTCTGGTCGTCGGGTTCATTTCCCTCCATGCATCCGAGAGCCCTAGTTCCATTTTCAGCGAGTCTAACGCGTCCTTTGCTGGCTCCGGGTCGTTTCTTTGTGGCATTCTATCGATTGATGTGTTTTCTACGACGTTACAGTCGCCTAGCATTACATCAGGTTTGGGGGTGGACGGGTGTTTTTCGTAGTACTTCTCTATCTTCTCCCAGAAGTTCGCGTTTTCCGACCCGTCGTGCTCCGTGACATTTGGTGCGTATACTGCCAGTATTGTGAGTTTCGTCCACTTTTCCTTTGCGCTGTCGTTGAGTGTTTTATGCCATCTTATTTTCACGATTATAGCTCTGCCTGGTACTATCTCTTTCACGAGGATCGGGTTTGGGTCGAGGAATTTATCCTTTTTAATCACTATCGCCACTCCTCCTTTCGCGGTGGGGTTTTCTGGGTCGTGCGACCCGTAGACCTTGAAGCGGTTCCCATGCATTTTGTTTATTTCCTCTGTTCTCTCCTTGTTTAGGTGGGTTTCTTGTACCGCCAGTATTCCAAAGCCTCTATCTCTCATGATTTGGTTTATGTGAAGCCATCTGTTTTTCTTATTATAGAGGTTCGGGTCGCCGAAGCCCCTTATGTTCAGCGTCCCTATTCTTGTACTGGCTTTGTTTGATGTCTGTCTTTTTTTCCTCTTTTTCTTTTTGTTATTTGTGGTTCTCTGGGTTTCGTTTGCGTTCGCGTTTGGTTCTCTCATGTTCGTCGGCGGTGGTTGGTTGTTATTGCTTCCACTTGCCTGTTCGTCCAGCTGTCCCGTTTGGGGTCCTCCGAAAGGTTTGTTTAATTCCTCCGCCATTCGTTCTATTTCCTGGTATTCATTCCATCTATTTAGGGTTTCTCTTAGGTTCATCTCTATGTCTTCTGTTTCGTTTCTTCCTGTGTCTGCCGTTCCATTCCCACTCGTGGTTTCGCTTCTCGTTCTTTGTTCTGTTGTTGTTCTGCTCTCCTCGCTATTACACCCCGGGGGGGTCGGATGAGCGTTGTCTCCCTCGGGGGAGGGGCCACGTATGTGGTAGCCCGGGCTAGGCCCCTGGGTACCCTGGCTCCTGCAGATTTCGCAATGTCCACTGGAGTCGCCCACCGCCTGCAGGCACGTGTGAGGAGGCGGCACCTTCGCCCCGGAACCCTCCCGCGGTCTGAGAGGGTCTGTGGTGCTGAGATCGTCTGTTAATTTGTTGTAGTCCATAGTAATCAAAGAAAGGGTTGAGGTTTAACGACTCCTCTGTCGGATTGGTGATGGTGTTCACCCTGTGTCGTGAGCCACTTCTCGGTCTGTCATGCATTTTAAGTGTCATCAGGTTGTCATATCTATTCAGTTACTTGTCAAGAAAGAGCGCGGCATCGTGTAGGTAGATCTACTTGGGGGAGGGCAGAGTATTCGAGGGCTGTTTCGGGCTCGTGAGGTGCATTCTTTCAGAACTTCCTCTTGATTCCCTTCTTCTCACTTCCACTCGCCTTTCCTTGCTTCGGCCCCTCCTTGCTCGTTGGTGGTTTCGACTTCAGGCCTCCCTTCTTTGTCTTTGGGGCCCCCATCTCCTCCATCTCCTCCCTCGTTGGGCCAGTCCATCCAGGTTGGTCGGGGAGTGGGCATTTGGCGCTGACGTGAGTCGTTGCTTTGCACCATACACACGCTATAACGCCCGTGTAGTCCTCTAGTTCGAAGAAGTCGTACACGACTTTGATCTTGCGGATCACGTCGGACATGACTTTGTGGGATCCTCGTCCGAACTCCAGGGGGTGTCCGGTCAGCTGGAAGTAGAAGTCACCTTTCTCGTTCCCTGTCTCGACGACTGTTACCGCCCATGAGCTCGTTGCGAACAGTACTCGTTGTTGTCGTTCCTCAAGTGTGGCATTGTCGTCAAGATCCTTTGCGTTCTGGAGGGCGAAGTTTTGGAATCTCCTATCCGTGATTGCCGCCATGACGATGGCGTCACGTATGAAGGGGGCTTGGTCTCGTTCGAGGCCGCCCGGTTGAAAGTTCCTGTAGGTCCATGGTTCGTCGCAGTCACTCTCGGTGAACCTGACGATCCTGAGGATTGTTCCGTCGGGGCCGCTGATGTAGCATTGGTGGAGCGCGTGCTTCAGGGAGTCGATACCTAGTCCTTGTACCAGTATGACCCACGGTGCGTTAAATGGACTTTGGTTTTCTTCGTTCACGACCTGGGGCGCCCTCGTCATTACTGCCATCTTCTCGTGTTTGTGCTGGAAGGATCTGATAGTTTCGTTGTAGGCTGCTTGTTTCTCTTCGAGGGACTTCTTGTTGTTGTTGTAGCCGCCTCCAACTGGTATGGCACCGATGACCTCTCGCCTCGTTCCAATGCTCTTGTTTATCAAGTCAATCTGCGTTTTCGTCATGTTTATCTGGAGGACGTCGAGTGGGATCGGGACGTAGGGTAGCGGGCCCATCTGCTTTGGGCCTTCGAACTTCTTCAGGTCGACAGGGCATGGGCCGCTACGTGTTGTCCATAGGTGGGGGTTGAACTCCTGGAAGGCTGGCTCTGTATCGTGGTCCGGGATTATGGGCCATTCTTCTGGGTCTGTTGGTAGGGATTTCAAGAGGGCATTCCAAGGGGTGAAGGTCGATTGCGAGCTTGTCGTTTTCTTCGAGGATTGGCTCATGATGTCTACATCTTGGCCTCCGCCCTGTTCTCGGGCTCCCAGTTCGTCTTCCATTCCAGTGTTGTTGGGGTTGTTCTCCATTTGGTTGGGATTCGTTTCCGTTGGGAGTGAGGCCGTCGATGTCCTCCTGTTTGGTAGGGGGGCTATCGTTCGGTTTCCGCTTTCTTCGTTCGACATGCTTGTGTCTGTGTCAGGCTCGTTCCTTTCTCTTGCAAACCTTCCTGGTTTGTTGTTAGCTCTAGGTTTGTTTTGCCCTGCCCGTTTCGCACCTTTCTCTGTGCTCACAGCTTCGCCTCCTAGATTTTTCTTTCTCTTTTTATCCGGTTCGCGTTCGTCTCCGGAATCCTGGTTCTTCGCAAGTATGATTTGCTGCGCTTGCCACTGTTCGGTCGCTTCCTGCGCTGTCGGCGGTTCTGTGTTGAAAGTGAAGTTGGAGGGGAGAGGAGGGGTGAGTTCGTGGTGGGGGTCCATGAGGAGCTTTTATTTTCGCTTCTGTCTTCCTCATGCGCTTCGCGTGTCTTTTTATTTCCTGGGCTCGTTGGTTTTATTACCTCTTGTACACTGTTTTCGTATCTGTAGCGTCGCGTTGAGGTCATTGTGGGGTTTTTGTTGTCATTTAGGCCGGGGTTTTACGTTTGGCTTGTGTTTTTTAATTACCGTCTCATTTCGTTTATTCCTCTTCGTGTACTCTACACGTTCTAGTGGCCTAGCTACCCTTTGTCAGCTTTTTGGCTCTTTGAATACATTGGTTGGATGTATTCCGATGTGCAGTTGTTGGCTGCTCACCCGTATGGCAGTTGTTGGCTGCATACTGACCGTTCGGTTTCCCTTTCGGTCGACAGTTAAGGTTGTCTTAGACTGCCATTCTCTAGCTTGTTTGGGCTAGAACGTCCATTGGTTTCCCAGCTTTCGCTGGTACTTATCCCTTGAGCCGCGAAAAGGCTGGACGCCGGATCACCTGATGGTGGTCCTGGTTCAAGGGGACTTTGCTTTCTAGAACGGCTTTGGCTTGCCTTGATCTCCTGTGGTGTTCCTTATGCAGGTGCCCAGGACAACGAGGTGGCACATACATACCCCGCATTGACCGGGTGGCATCATATGGTGAGCTCCTTCCGTGGAAAGCTCATCTAACGACGTCAGATGTACCTACCATGAGCCCTGAAAACTCCCATCATGGCTCATATGCGTTCTGAGCGCGGGGAGAATCTAGGACGATCTGATCTACATTTCCGAGCTGCAGACGGAATGAACGGAGGTATATAGAAACTATCACTGTTACAGATGCCGAATTCTAATTCCCCAGCTTTCTCCAGATGTGATGGCTTGTAATCAACGCAATGAACATACAGTGCGTCCTCATCAACGTGTTCACTGTCGACTTTCACGGTTAACCTCACCTTTGTTGGATCGCACAGCCAGCCAGCACCCCGAACGCCAGTTCATCGCCATTTGGCTCTACAAGAATCCCGATCGAGATTTTGTCGTCCATTTTAGCGTTGTCATGCGTGCAGAAGTCGACTTTTCATCCCAAGAGAGCGCCCTGGTCTCTTTCACAGGTCTCCAGGTGCGTCTTAGTCTTTTTGTCTGGCATTCTAGCCATCTCAACTCCACTCTAGGGTTTGGAGAAATGCTGCACTTTCAACGCCAAGTCTATGGACGTCAATCTGGATTGATACGGGGGAACTAGGTTCACGAAATGACTGCGTATGTGTTTCAATACTCAGCAGTGTATTGGAGCGCGCGCAGGATCAACCTTTGAACGTACAAATCATCATTCGGTTCCCTCCGTTTGGCCAATGTTCCCATTCTGCGAACAGATGGCAACCTCTCTTCAACGTACTGAGATCACAATCTCACCGCTGGCGTTCTCTCGTACTCGACTTCTCTGGTAATCGGGGAATCTCCCCAGTATTCCCTGACTTACATCCCCTCAGCTCGGGTTTTAACATCCTCGAAACCGCCGAGCTGCGCCATGTCTGCCGCTCTAGCTACATACCACTCCTCCAATCCCTCGAGCGTGCCCCAAATCTGCAACGTATCACGCTCTCACCATTCGATACCCTTTGCGAGGGAACATCTCCACTCCCCTTCCCATGGCATCAGCTAAATCATCTCGACCTCTCTGGTCTTTACGGAGCCCTTCCACTTCACCAAGTCTTCTCAGCTCTCACACAATGTACGCAGCTCTACACACTGATAGCTCGACAAACCCGACTTCTCTTACCCCCAATGATTAACTTTCACACCGCTCAAGAAATCTCTATACCCTCTCTCAAAACCCTACAACTCCATATCAACCCTCACCCCGACTTCCCCTCTGAACATGCACGAGACTGGCTCTCATCGCGGTTGACCCTACCAAACCTTCACCACCTCCACCTCGTCGGCGTGCGATGGGACACCGACATCGACCTAACCTCCATTTTCGATACGCTTGATCGCTCGGATTGCCATATCACACATCTCACTCTCGCTGATATCACGATTATGGACGTAACGATCGTTCGACTCCTCCGACACCCTCGAATATGTCAGATCAAGCGATTGACGTTGAAGGGACACATGTACCGGGTCATGTTCGACTCACTTGGTATGCCTGGAATGCTTTCAGGATTGGAAATTCTGGATGTAGGTATGGTATATGAAGACGGTCGGGTGGTATTATCTTGTCCAGTCCAGAGTATGGTAGGGCTCATCCGGGCGAGGGAAGACACTTTGAAAGCTACGAATCTTGAACTCTGTAGGGGTGGACTGACTGAGGAACGCCGAATGGTCAGAGCTCTCGACGAGCTTAGCAGAGACAATGGAGGCTCGCTGAACGTCGGCTGGCTCCACTGTTCTGATTCGAATCCAACGCTCGACACCCTAGCTATCAAGCAGTTGGGCGGACTTCTCAAGCCAATATTACCGTATCTGCTAGGCGGAGGAGGGACTGGTAGTGGATATCTTCTCGAGGTACGCCTTCGCCGTGTTCTGACACCCTTTTCGAGAGCTAAATGTTCAACTCTCCCCCAGAATGTCCTAGTGGTCAAGGAGATATTCGATGATCTCGAAGCTCGGCTTTCTTCAATTGACCTATGTCCCTCTGACGTCGTGTCGGTGAGTTACATACTCCCTTTTTCTCCCGCGCGCAGTTGTTCACGCTCGTTCAATCTCATTCCCTAGCTCGCAGACGTTCACTTCGTTCTCTGCTCACTCGCTTACGGCCAAACAACCATCTTCAATGACGGGGGTTTCCATATCGCTGAGCGAGCACGGAACCTCCTTTCGAGGATTCCTCAGAATCCAAGCGGGGTTGAGATACCTAGTAATAAGAAGGCGAGGAGATACGTTGTACCTTGTCCGTTTGGGGGTTCTCGGAAGAGGTTGAAGCCGTTGTTTCAGCTGTTACAGAATGCTCTGGATTGTTCGAGATAATGTTGGTTTCGAAATGGGGCTTGAACAGTTCCGAGTGTCCTACTTCACTTCTCTCCCAATTGATCGTTGTTCGTCCCCATTCTGCCTTATTCTTCGTATCAGCAACGTGCTTTGAGGTTCGCCCCGATGAGTAATCGGCAATGATTCTAATCCCTCGCCCCTACGTCTTCAGTCGCTGCAATCTATCATGTTCGTCAAGGAATATAAACAAGGTTGATTCCATTCCAGCTGCCGCTTGAGCCGTATGTTATTTGAACACGGTCCTCTTTTGATGCCCCACTTTTGCATAGAAATCATGCGTACCTTCCCTTGGTATTTCCCAGGCAGTTCTGCCTCTTGTCATTTTTTCGAGGTACAGCAAGAATATCGGGTGCAGTACCCAGAACTATAAAAGCCACGAGAAGAGCCAGGTTGCCCTCATTGTTCGAATACTCCAGCAGCCGTCTGTTCAAACACTCGCAACATGTTGTTCAACAAGTTCCTCGCCGTCTCTGCCCTCTCTACCCTTGCGGTCGCCACACCCGTGGACCTCAATACTCGCACGGACGGTAGTAACTGCAACACTGGACCTATTCAGTGCTGCGAGACGGTCACCACGGCGTTAGACCCAGTCGTCGGCCCCGTTCTCAAGGTTTTGGGGATTGTCATACAAGATTTGAACATCCCAGTCGCGCTCACATGCTCTCCCATCACTATTCTTGGTGGAGGGAACGGAGGATGGTAAGTTCGGTCGATATTTTGCCGTTAAGACTAAGACTGACTCCCGTCAATAGCAATGCCCACCCAGTCTGCTGCGAGAACAACAGCTACGGTAAATTCTATAGTCATATGCTACAACGGTGAATTCACGCTGACGTCGGTTCATCTAGGCGGCCTGATTTCTATTGGTTGCATCGCAATTATTCTCTGAAGCGCAGGAGTGAGGGGTGTAAGCGTATCGATACCCAAAAGTTGCGATTCAAGTTCATGTATTGGTTGTATATGTTTGGACATGAATGATTCTATTGAAGCTTGATCGTAAAGATACACTCTGGTGGTAATGTCCGCAGACCGCTCGAGGCCGTCATCCTCAATCCTGCCTCAGTGTAAACTTCAAAGGCATCTTGCTTCCCTCCTTCCAGCTACCCTTGATCATGGGGACGCTCAAGCCAACCCGAACTTCGTCCATCTCAATTCCCTCCGGTGTGGAGAAGACGAACGATTCGACCAGAGCCGCAAGAACAACCTGAATCTCCAAAACGCTAAGAAAGTCGGGTGAGATCATCAGCATGATAGGATGAACGAGAAATCACGACTACTCACGCGAAGCGCCAACCGATGCACCCCCGAATGCCTCCACCTGTCGATATGAGTTTATGAGTTGTGATTGATAAGAGCTGCGAGGGCTTTTACGCACTGAAGGTCATCAGGTTGCCAAACACCCCCAGTGTTGTAGGCGTCTTGATGTTCACGAAACGCTCCGGGTTGTATTCATCTGCATCTTCGCCCCACACTTCTTTCAGCCTAGGATACGTGTTCATCCGTCAGATCCATGGAAATCAACAAACGGCTGCTTACCGATTGTATTGAGCGATACTAACAACCACTCTCTGGCCTTTGACCACCGGAACCGCATTCAACGGAGCGCCAGAAGCATCTATGATTGGGTAATCCAAGGGTATAACATCATCGACTTCAGCTTGTCGGACGAGTTCCGGAACAATTGGATGCAGTCGTAGAGATTCCTGTTCACGTCGCTGAGCAAGCCTCCTTCACTCTCGAGGACCACACGTACCTTGATGACCGCGTTCAGGTAAGTAAGTCCTTCAACATCTATCGAAGACAGATCTTGTTCATTCCTGGTTTGTTCACGCAAGTCCTTGATTTCTTGGTATATCTTTTCTTGGTACTCTGGATGTCTTGCCAACTCGTACAGGATCCAGTTCAACCTACGCATGAGGTGAGTACAAGGATTTTAGGAAAGATCGAACAAAAACATACGAGGAGGCGGAGGTTTCGTGGCCAGCAAAGATGATCGTTCTGCAAGCAAAATGTCAGACGGTAGCTAGATGATGGTGACATGTGAGACATACGCCATCTGCGACAACGCCTCCTCTGAAGATAGGCTCTTCTCCGGGTCGTTGGTGTACAGAGCGCGAGCTATCAATGTTTAGATAAACAATCGAAAAGAAAAAGCGGAACCAGAGCTCACACAGGATGCTCATGATATCGTTATCTTTCTCTACCGAATCCCCGCTCTCCATCTTCGTCTTCACCAAAGTCCCCGCAACTGCTCTACTGGCTGAGAGCCAATGTTCAAAGCGCCTATCCTGCTTTGTTTTCTGGAGCTCCAAGAACTGCAGGACCCAATTAGGAGAAAAGCGGTACAGGGCTCGACGAAGCATTTGAAGTTCATTGGAGGCCACACTGTCGGTGCTATTGGATACGCGACGTGAGATTCGAGCCGAGAGGGGAGGATTGGGACTTACAAGAGGTCGCGGATGATATCACAGAGTTCACTACTTTTCTTGCCTTCCATCGCACCAAATTCGTATCCGAAGAAACCTACGGAGGGTGTGAGCATTCCGCAATCGTCAAACTAGGACTAACGAGAACTTACTCTCTCCGAGAGCATCCAACGTCATGTTTGGCAGGTATCGAACAGTGTCGAGGACTTCCTTTCCCCCCTCTATCTCAGCTCGCCACTTGACAGTCAGCTGAAGTTGTTGCGAACGGCTTTAGTTTGAGTGGGCTGGAGTGAGCATTTAAGCACTCACCGACTGAGCCGCCAGGGAGAAGACTTGAGCAAAGGGCCTGATTTGAGCGGCAGAGAACGCAGGGTTCAGAAGTTTCCTTTGCCTAGAATGAGTTTCACCTGTTCAACGACTGTCAAATCCAAAGTTCTAGACGTTGAGGGACGGTATGAACGTACCGTTGACAGTAGCAAGTCCCGGGCCAAAAAGCTTCGTGGTAGCATGCTCGATGTCTGCTGGCTTTATGTATCGATATGCAGATTTGTGGAATATGTGTTGAAGGCCACGCGGGTCTGCGACCATCAATATATCCTCCTATATAATAGGAAGAGATATCGCGTAAGGAACATACGGTCACCGAAAAAAGGGGTCAGAGTCGTACCCCATAGCACCCCCCAAGTTTGAACACATAACCGTATTGCTCGAACCATGAATCTTCAAGGCTTCCGACCTTTCTAGCACGGCCCATTTCCCATTCATGGCCTGTTGGGTCGGACATTTGCATGAGCCCGGTAGTCTTGACCAGAAGACGAGGAACTCACCGAGAAGGAGAGACGGACGCGGAGGTCCTTGTAAAAACTTGAGTGAGAGCCTCTTCGCTCGTAGAATCAATGTGATGACACCAGTGGTCAAGGCAAGTAGGGGTATCGCGCAGAGTTGGAAAGACAGTGACATGATGCAAGAGATTCGTTGTCAATGGGCTAGAAGTGATGAGGGAAGGTAGGCGAGTGTGTATTCTGGAGCGCGTCGGATGTAACGTCCTTTTGTACTCCTCGGAAAGCTGATCGAGCTTCAAATTCCACCGTACCAGATCGTCGTGAGAAGGACACGGGCCCCGGAGGGCGCGGTTTGGTAAGCAGGAAATCGTAAGGCATGGCGATTCCCATGCATGCCGGAGCCTGCTGGCTACATTCGCTCGTAGTCGACCTGGAAGAAGTTCGAACATTCTAGGAGTGAATTGACCAGCCAGAGTGATTGCAAAACCGGCTCCTCCATAACGTTGGTAGCAGGTACAGCATTGATTTTGGCTAATTTTCTTTTCCTAGTGACCCTGTAAGCTCTGCGTTACCTTCTCGTTTCTATCCTTGCCCACGGCAGGCCACAAAACCAGTCGCGATACACTGAACGAATCGCCATTTCAGTCAAGACGTATGGTATGGGTGGAAGCACGAGGAGGTCTGTCTGCTTTGATCAATTGTTGATCATTATCTAGAAACGCGGAGACCCACCTGGCGTTGTTTCCGATTACTTCAAAGGTTATCTGGTCATGGGTGGCCGGTGAATATTGAATTTATGAAAGTAGCCGCCATGTTCCGCGGCTCCTTTGGAATTGCTCAGCCAAGAGTAGAATTACACCACGATGGCTATCGTTGCGCAGCGCGGCTTCTTGTAAAGTCTGAGAAAGTAAGACGGCCCCATCGATTCGATGATTACCGGAAGTAAGGGTTTTGAGTATCGAATGAGGGGCCGAGAGGTTGGCCCCAGAGTGGTGATAGCCAGACGTTGAGAAAGAGAATTGAATATCTGAAACTCACCAACCAACCGATCACCAAAGAAAACGTTATCCACCCAGCAGATTTCCGGGCACGTGCATGTACACGTGCACCGGAAAATGCCGAGAGGTCGCACGTCCGTCGGATTCAAGTCCATCTGCGCGTCGCGTTCGCCCTTCTAGTACTTTCCCTTTTCTATTCAGGTTCTCTGTAGATATATATTGATACATAGTTCAATATAATATGTTTTTTTGCGAACGAATTTCTTTCCCCCGGGCTTCACGGCCAATGTCAGATTAACTTTTGAGTTAGGCTTTAGCTTTCCGCCGCGCAGCACTGTTCTACACATAAAGGAAACATTCTCATTGCCTAGGTTCCCACCCTCTTATTCTCCCCCCTCACGTTCAACAATCTGATAGCCCATAGTACAGGTTTTAAGTAATCCTTGACCCATTAGTACTCCTTGAACCACTTGCGTCTAATACTTTGCTTGATGCTTAATTCACAGTTCCGACTATCAGGGAAGGTAATAATACAATTTATCTATGTCATGTCAAACATTGAAGTACATTGAGCAAGGGCGAAGATAACAGTGCCCAAAATACAAGCAAAATTTGGCAGTTTTTGGACGCGGCTGACTCGCGACCTAAGGAAATCAACATCAGGAGAGTCATCGACGACCTGAATTCTCCCAAAAAATTAGTGGGCCACCCCAAGTATCACTTACCTCGAGATATGGAGCACTTTCCTGGTATGTAGCAGCGGCTTGACAGTGTGTAAATGGTCGAACAAGTTGAAGGCTGGTAAGGGTGTGACAAATCCATCAGAGAACCGGGAAGTGCAATCGGTGTGCCGATCACATTTTTCCCCGATCACTGGCCCCGTCTGCGCTCCCTCTTCCAACTTTTTTCCACCGCTTTCACACCGCTCTTTGGACTGATTCTGGAACATCTTTGCCCCTGGCTTCCTTTCGTCATGGGACGCCAAGCTCTATCACAACAAAAACGCCAATTTGCTGCTTCGCAAGCACAAGAAAAAGGTGTCGCTGCAGCCATTGCTGCCTATTGAGAGGAACTCAAGAAGGGGGAGGAAGGAAAACGTCTTCATGATTTGGAGGAAAAATATGGTGTTTTGAGACATACAATTATGCAAGTACACAAGGAAGGACAAACAATACGACAGTTCAATACTACGAAACAAAAACTCACACCGGCTGAAGAAGATGTCCTCGCTGACTGGATCACCCAGATGTGCAATCGTGCCCTTCCTCCCACCCGTGCCCAGATACGCTCACATGCTGAGTATGTTCACCAACAAACCCATCCGGATAAAGATCCAATTGGGAAAACCTGGGTCGACCAGTTTCTCAAATAGTGATGCTCGGGCTCGGGCTGGGCTCAAAGCCTCGGGCTTGGGCTCAGCTTGGAGGGCCCAGGCTCACCAAAATCGAAGCCTGAGCCTTGAGCCTAAGCCCGATGTCAAAGCCTTAGGGCTTGGGCCTGGGCCTGGGCTTAAGTACCCACATATATAAAGCTGCAAAAGAAAAAATGAGGATGTCTGATTGTGTACCACATAGCCCAAAAGCTTCTTACCACTCAGTGATACGTGGATCAGACCATCACCAGGGTACAAGACGCACAGGTTCCCAATTTTATGGCGAGAAGATACTTGTCAATGGGTACTTGGTGAGTAATAACCTCAGTAAAAAATCTCAATGGGCCACTTACTATCAGTCCCGGGGGGTCAATGACACTAGATTGAGCAGAATATCTGACGCACAACTGTATTTCACTTGTGGATGAAGAGGAGGGCCTGAGCCCAGGGCTTGGG
>JANHQD010002606.1:1324-92442 GCA_024721195.1 Marasmius sp. AFHP31
TGTTTTCAGTACATCACGTCAACTCGAGCATGGCCCGACACGGATTTCAATGTCGCCAACTCGCGAAGATATACACCGACACTTGTGCCGTTTCGAAGCGGGCCAATGGCAGTAGCATATTCAAGCATATCCGGAGATTCCCAGGTACGCCATGCTCTGATACTTATTGAATCTACAATTTTTTATTCGATGCTAACTTTATACAGAAGTATGGCTACATTTTCAACCCACTCGGTCCCAAGACCCCCACCAACGTTTCCGCAGATCTCAGCGCGAAGGTATCAAGCCACCATACTGGATCTCGACCTAGTAGCATCCTTGCGTCTCCCCAGATGTCGTCAAGTCGTATAATCTCACGTCTGTCCTGCTTGCACGCGGCTTCCTCCACACGGTTTCCTCCATGTTTCAGCCTCATTCCAGGGCTCCGCTTTTCTAACGCAATCGAGACCCGCCGATCCAAGCCCTAGACCGACCAGCCGCCTCTCAAGATTGCTTGTTGGTTGATCTCAAGCCTTCGAAACCGCAATATGGAGGGTGTCAAACGCAGTGAAAGTTGCAACCCAATTTCCATATCGCCACGGGTCACTTACCATCCCATCAAAGCTGACTACGGCGGTGATTGACATATTGGGGGAAGGACACAAGGGAATCAGATTGTGCTATAAGCCGGTCAGTGAACTTCAAGGTCTGTCCGACTATGTTTGTTACTTACTGTTGTATTGCCAGGCTTAGAGCTCGCCAGCTTGGCCAAAGTTTCAAGTAAAACCTGCAGGCGACGATGTGGGGGTGGTTCTGGCTGTGAAGAACGGCAGCATATCGAGGGTAAGGCGTGGAAAACTCACAGGTATTGATCACACTTCGTCGGAAATCAACCAGTACTTACGGTCGCGTCAGACCTCCATATATTCTTGATTTGTTCCAAAACGCCCTAAACGATTTGCTTCAAAAGATGACGAATACCAGAATCCGAACGAGTCTCACCGAGGCTCGAGAGCCGAGGATATAAATCGGAAGGTCCAAGCTTCGATGACTTCAACCGTGCGTTGCAACCATGAAGGGATTTCCGGGGAATCGAAGTAAATCAGCCGGTTGCTGTTCACGGTGAAAAACAGTGATTCGCCTCGTGGTATTCAAATGATGAGCATGAGCGAGTCGGATTTGAAATTGGCTTGCGATATCAGAGGAGTAGACAGGAATACCGTCAAGTTAGTCTAAAATCTCTATTTGAAACCATGAACGAAAGAGATAGTGGATGTTACGGGCAACGACCAATATCCGATTGCTAACGTGTTCCACGACTGAACACTACCGACCATGCCTGTGAAGCTAACGTCTCATATGGCGGATGTCACTCGAACTGGTAGACCGCGTACTTGTCGGGAAGGAATAGTTGCTTCATTTCATTTCTGAGACAACGTCCCATACGCCTCCTCACGCCTTCATTAACCGATATGTACGATAGTCCGTAGTGATTTAGCCTGCATATACATTGCTAATGGTCAGGCAAAGCGATACGGTGACGATGTACGTAGGCATTCGGTGTAAGGCGATCGTCGGGGCGCCTGTCGGAGTGAACTGGTCTGATATGAACGCCCGAAAGAAGCTTTATCAATAAATGAACATACCTGTGAGCCTAGTTTCCGACTAAATGTAGGTCTGGCTGTCCTTCTCGAGCCGCTCTTCCTCATCTCCATAGTCGGTCCTGTGTTGTAAATACAGCTCTCAGTGGAGTTTATCCAAAACGCCATAGGGCAATTTTGTAAGAACCGAATTCCGATTGAGCATTCTGCAGGCATGATTCGCGGAGAAGTATCCTGCAGATCCCTCCATCATGAAGCAAAGAGGGGGATGGCTATCCGATTGTAGACGAGGGGTAGCGAGGCTCCAATGAACATAGGAAAGAGAGGGCCACGTCTGAGGCCAGTAACGAAGAAGTAGTCCGGGGCACCACGGCCCACTGGAGACAGCTTGTCGGTAGTGAATGTAATCGCAATACCCGAGGTAGGTGTCAGTGTCGTTGGCTTGTCCCCAATCTCCTCTTTGGCTAGACTTTGGATCTGCCGCTTCAGCCGGTAGACCTCGCCCCCACCCAAATTCGTCATTCTTCACCTGCTGCCCGTTGCGGATAGAGCGTCTACACCGCAGGTCGGTGCTTCAGGCATAGTAACATGGTCATTGAGGAGGATTATGCGACGGTGCCGAAATAATGGTGGTGGTAGAGGCTGCAACGTTGACCGTTGGAACGTCGAGGTACTGATAGAACGATAGCGTTGGGTCATGCCGATAGCCTGGGGCGATAGAGAGTGGACAGAGGCGTCGAATGGAATCGTCGATAGAGCCATGTCCGCCTTTGCAACACCAGCAAGACGCGGCATTCGAGGGCTTCTCCCGACCCCACGTCACAGTATTTCCCCCCTCCAAACGCATCTTCCGGCCAAACCAAACCAGCCAGGCCCCTTCGTTCCTCTCGCTCGTCGTTCTCCATCAAAACCAGCGATCTTATCCACGTTACTGTTTTCCGAGTTGTGTCTGGAGAGAGTGTTATCAATGTCTGACGCGTTGAGCCTAATCCGTTCAAACCTGCCATATCTGAAATCAGGTTTCGGTCCTATACACACAGAGATGTCACTCTAGATGTACCTTGGTAGCCTCGGTTGATGATCATGAATTGCTATCAGACCAGCTAGATGGAAGATAGAAAGCGTTGACATCTGAGAGACTGGCCGTAGCAAGACAGATGCAGATTAAGCTCGGTATTTGGAAAACACGCACCACCATCAGATGCCGATTATTTTTTTTTCAGCTCCTGTTGATTTCCGATCGATGTCAACTTATATTATCCAGGCATCCGCGTCTGATCGAGGGCTCGTCGTCTTGAATTCCTTGGGGATGTTTTCCGTTGCATGGATGAAAGAAGAGGGGGATTTGGAGTGGAGTAGTGGTTATGATGGGTGTCGTGGACAACGAGCAAGGCGCTTTGTCAGCGTCCGCGGCGTTGTCCATGACTACCACCTCGCTCCGAACAACTCTACGACTCCCCAACATCCATTTTTCTCTGGTTATCCCTACCTATCTGAAGCCCTTCCCTTTGCCTGACCCAATGACTCATCCATTCGATAGAATCTCCGAAGAAAGAAAAATTTCAATACTCGACTTCTCGCTCAATTCCTTTCAGGACACAGCTATTGATGGGAAAGGATAGACATGTTGGAGATGACATGAAAAGCGAGATGCCCAGGTGCGTCACTCTTTGAGCTTCGTGCCTACCGCCGACTTACGCTCATTTCCGCCCGAACTAGAGCTTGACCCAAGGTCCCACTGGCGACGCACACGTTGAGCCTCAACAACAGCAGCTGATTATGGGATACACAAGCCTAAACCGTTCTACTAATCATCGTCTAGCGCAACTCTTCCAACCCAATAGTATTTTCGTCCCTCACAAAGCGAATGGACAAACCTTTGGTCTGCAACTGGCGTACTGACGCCGTCTCATCCCCTTGATCTCCTCTCAGAGTATAGTCAAAAAGAGGTACCGACTCTATCGTTCGATGTGCGTACCGCTAGGCCCTGCTTTAATCTTTGCTGATGCACCGGAATCCCAGATTCTTCGCGCTGAACATCCAAAATTGTATCAATTGTCGACGTATCTAGTTCCCTTCGGATCCCAGTTCAAGACTAAGAGACATCCGCCCACACCTTGTAAAGGTGATACGCCGTGGCTCAAAACGATAAGCTACTCTTACCTTGTTTTCGGCCAACCGTGATTCCTCCCTGGTTCCTCACGGTGCTAATTGTTCGCCTTCAAATGGCTCGCTCAACGGACGTCGAGCATAATCACTAGACCTTTGGAACAGTAATCTTCGGTGTTTCTCGCTTCACATCGAGCTCACTGGTTGGACCTGGTCGTGCAGAAGGCCATTACTCCGTCTTGAGACTTGAAGTTCAATGAAAGGTGAGCTTGTTGGGTCTCAGTCGGTGATAATGGGCTGGCTTCCCGGTGCTTCTCGGTATATTTGTGCTATCCAATGTTCAGAACAACCAGCACTCTGACTAAGACTCAATCTAGGATCAACGTCTCTTTCCCCAAGGCTATCTCAGTCTGATTTGTTTTAGCAATCAGGCACGCTTTGATCGGTGAAATGATTGTGATGAGTGTTGTTCGCAACCGAAACTCAATTCCTTTCTCCAGTGTCCGTGGAATCCTACCGTCTCATTACCACTTCTATGAATTTTTCCAAGATGAAGCATCAACACGAGTAAATCTCATGTTCTCGAGGGGTTGTACCGCAGCCAGCTCATATCGAGCTCCCTATCTCAAAGGCAAACGCGCTGTCCAAGATGATACTAAGCTCGTGATATCAAAGTGTATTCAAGTCCTCATCCTCGCCCAGCACTAGAGTGGGTGGCGTAGGTAAATGTAGTTATCTCGGGTCCTTACCCACTTACGACGTTAAAGTAAATTCACAAAAACAGGGTATAGTCTGTATCATGCCATTGTTGTCACCGACACGACTGAGATCTGGAGCCCACAAGCACCCCCAAGTCAACCTGAACCTTACAACTACTCTAGCCCCAATATACTACTCAAGAATACCAATATCACCGTACACCTAGCCAGAATCAGAACTCAATATAACCCTGGCTCACGAGCTCTGAGATCTTAGTAGCAAGCCCATCCTTCAGCTTCAGGCCTAATTGGTACATGACCGTTGATTTCGTCGCTCAATGCACCTACGCTCGTATCCTCACCTGAGTGAAAGTTCAAGGAGACTTACTCAAGCTGTGGGGCCCCGGTAACTTGGGGTAACACTGGGCAAGTTCGCATACTCCAAGGATCGGCTGAAGACCCCGACAATTGAAAAGACTTGCAGGACGGTTTTGGGGGAGCAGAATATATCAAAGGACTCTAGTCTCACGCATACAGATATAACGAGATATTGAACATTCGCTAGGCCACAATGACTCTCACGTCGTCGATGTATGAGAGGACCGTCTGAACGCTTTGTAGAACGAGCGGAATCGGAATCAGAGCACCAGGATTTCGTGGGAACTGAGAGACTAAAATATGACAGTGCAACAACTGGTAGACTACCAATACATACACAACCATTCCTCGTGACAGCATTATCACGGAGGACACTAATAGGGGTCTTGACTTTACACGATCGCCAAACGTTCAAATTGAACACATAGCTCGTCAATGTTGGGTTGACCCGAGCTCAGAAGGGATTGGTATACGTTACTATCGGTGGTCCCTAGCACCGCCATGGACCCAAATTCCCTGTTGTGAGGAAGATGGTAGTCTAGATGAATCGACATCAATGACAGATCTGTACAACGAAGAGCATACTGCTCACTTGAAGTCCCAGAGATCAACGTGTCGAAATGTGTTGCTCGTTCATCTTCTGAACGGGTACCGACATACCTCGCCATATCATTCACACCGGTGACAGTCTGGTAATACAGGGGATTTTCGGTTCGAGTGAGAAAACGACATTGAAAAGACGGGGTGAAAACGTACCGTGTTGTAGTTGTGAACCAGGGGAGCGCTATCGCAGAAACAGCTGGGAGCGGCATACGGCATTGAACGGTAGGCATGGTTTGCAGTTTGCAACTCGCTCAGAATACCTCCCATAAGAGTGTTGGTTGGGTAACCAACGGCTGGCGCGTATGTTGACATCGGGAAAGCATCGAGAGAAGTAATAGACGATGGGCGATAATGATGCTGTGCACTTCTCCCAAACTGCGGCATTCCCGACGATCCAACCCTCTGAGGACTGTGTTCTCCCGGAATCGGCATGGGGTGTCCAACAGCGTAGATATTCGAGGGGGATGAGAGAGAACTTGTCGGGGTTGGAGTAAAATGAGGAAACCCGTTGGTAACGGCGGCGCCAGCGTATGCGTTTCGGTGAGGCCATGGGGAGGTTAAACCATGAGAAGGCACCGGTAATACCGTGTGCCATGGCATCTCGAGGGATTGTCCAGCAGTACCCTCAGTTTGACTGGTTGTAGAGGCCGCATTCATGAGCCCGTCAAACACACTGAACAAGTGATTCGTTGTGTGCAAGACCTCGGGGGAGCTTGGAAAAGAAGAATTCCGATGACTTTCGTAGAGATCGGTGGAGGCGGTACGATGGTGTGGCAGGGAAGCCGTATTAGGTGGGTATCCGGTGTGTGCTGGGTTGTAGTTGGGGGTGGATCTTCTCGAATAAGAAGATGTTCGTTGTATAGAGGGTTCTTCCACGGTGTGCACGTCGAAGATGTCGTCGTTCGGGGAATGAAGGTTCTGCGAAAATATAAATAAGTGGATGAGGCGAGATAACTAGAGGGAAGACGTACCTGATCTGTATAACAACAGCAATCTATGCTTTCCTCTTCTGCATTCGTTCCCCCATTAGCGACGACATGAGTTGGTGTGGGTTCCCCCACTGGGTTGAAAAGAGTGTCGCCTGAAAGGTTCTCAACATGTGGCAAAGCAAGAATGGGGAAGATTGCTCACCGCATGCCTCGCTCGCATCGTTATCAACATTGTTTTGACCATGATCCAGGTCAAGGGATTGTCGACATTCAATGTGTTGATCTGTACTCAAGGTCAGGAAATGAACAGAGACAGGTGATGACTGGACACACCCTCACGATCCTCGTGTAAGCGGTCGGTGTCATTGACAGAGCTGAAGATGTTTCCATCATATCCGAGATGTCGAACAAAGTCGGTGGTAGTTAGATCAAAGCCGCGGAGGCGTTGGTATTCATCAAGCTGTCTGTAGGATTTGATGAGCCAGTAGCGTGACTCGTAGCCCCAATCCTTGTATTCGAGCATGGTTGGAAGGCCAAAGTCGTCACAGATGTCGGGTGGGAGGGGTTTCTGACCGTCTTCATAGGCAGACCAAAAATGCAGGGAAGAGGTTTGGCCCCAGGGTTGGTTAGGAGGTGGTGGATGGACAAAGAGGTAGATGGATTGCTGGGATCGTTGTTGGCAATGGTTTTGGTTGCGGGAAAGGTGGCCTCGCAAACATGCTACATGCCTAACAAGTCCTAGGAGATGTTAGCAGATGGAAGAAAGTCGAGGAAAAACACCGACGCACGATCAACACTTAGGTTGTCATCCAACCCAATTCCTCGAGCATGAAACAGGCCCAATGCTTGACAAAGCCAAGCTGATTCTACATTGAGGTTCAACCACAGAAAAAACAAACCATCTCCCACTACTCGGAATCTACTCGAGCAGGTCAGACAAAAAAGCCAAAAAAATTCAAAAGAGCTCACCTTGTTAATCTACTTTCCAAAACCTTCCTCTCTACAAGGTTGTCATTGTATTGGCTCTCCCAAATATTCTTTGCGACGGCGATGGGGGTTTGGGTCAAAGCTGAAATGACGGTTGGCTGATCAAATAACTCAGGCACGACTACGTCACTCCCAGCCAATCTGATCCCCTCCACAAATCCGTGATCAACCTCCTTTGACTTGCAGCTTGCCATGAACCGCAACCAGATGTCATCCTGGAGAAGGTCAACAGTCGAAGGTATGTCTTCAATATCAATTGTCCCTCCCCAGAGATATGGATCTGGTCCCTCCAGACCACGACAGATCACCCCTCGTGCAGAATCCATCCACAGCTCTCTTTGAGTACAATTACCCCATTTCTTCTACGATTTCATGATCGAACTGTTCAATTGCAGGACTGCAGCGACTTACATACAAAGAATAAAGGTACATCCGACCCATCCATCCCAAATTCCCCTTTAAAACCACGGCAGGCACAAGTTCTGCGCGGCAGTCCAAGTCAGTTACCCTCAACCTTTGGCTGAGGAGCAACTCACCGTTCCAGTAAAGGATAGACGGGATGCTTCCGATGTCGACCGCATACATCTGCAGGACTCTCGAGGACCTGAATTAAAAATATTTCAGTACAAGTACAGTGCGATCTCCGAATTGGACTCACACTACACTCGAATATTTCCGGAAATCTTTCTCAAATGCCTGCAAAAAGACCATGACCACTGGAATATGCCAATAAGGGTGAGCACGTACCTTCCGCCCACCCGGTCCACTATAGGACATCACCGTGAACTTGCCCCGTGTTCCCTCAATCTTCCCGATACAAACTGTTTTGATTACCTGTCCCTGACAGGACTTGCATTGACAATCTTCAGGGTACCACCGGTGACATTGATAGTCATTGAGAACAAACTGTACGACGTCTTGATCCCTGCAAATATCGCCACGCTTTACAATCCGAAACTGCAAAACATCATCAGAAATCTGCTTTCCTGGGACAAGCTTACACTTACATCCTCAAACTCTGTGGGTCCTTTTTCTTCTTGTTGTACAATCTGGTTGAACTGATTTCCGTGAACCGTTGTAATCATCGTTCCCTGAGTTGTCACACCATGGCTGCCAGTATCAGTTGCGGCGCCACCAGCGCTCATTTTCGAAATTCGAAGGTTGTTATTGTTGTGCTGATCGCCCTGGACGTGATTGAAGCTGCTGTGAGAGATAGAAAAGTCGTGAGCATCGGGGAAGAATGTGGACTGCATGGGTATTGTGAGAGAAGGAAAGAGGGAAAGAAGGAAGGGTGAAAAGAGCTGTCTGGGGGAACGAGACACAACAGCATTTTATACTATGTGAGCGCGCCTTTTCACATACTCATGCCCGGTGATCAAGATCAAGATCTAGCTGTGTATTTGATAGATCCCGTACTCTCGAAACAAACATAATATGAACCATCAGGAACTGCTTTCTACCTATGTCAAACCTCTTTTTATTATCTCCGTCACCGTGGCCCTCTACCCCGAATTGGTGTCACAGCGTCTCAACGTACTCCCTCTGTATTCCAAGCAGCCGTTCTCCCTTGAGTTGACACCCCGATGTCCGGCTGCCTAACGGTATTGAAACAGAAACCTGAATTAAGAGGTGTATCAGTATCAAACCCAATACCGGTGATGAGAACAACATGTGGTCTACTCACCACAGTGATCCACATGCCGAGCAAAAAAGATTGTCTCGCCAATCTGGAGAAGTCAGATATTCCCTCCCTCGTGCTATCCGAGCCGAGTCCCCCATATCCTACAACCCCTCGACTGCTTTCATTGTGAACCGTTGAGGGGTACCCGCACGGTGACGGCCTCGCAAGAATAGAATGAACCTGGTACTGATTCACGAAAGCTCCCACCCCAACACGATGCTGTTCATGAAGAATGGTTCCTTAGATTTGATCAAGCACTCGATACACGCATGACCTACCTGATCAGTGGACGAAGTGCTGTTGATACTAGAAATGGGTAGATGAAGCGACAAACGGAAGTGGGCGTTTATCGAGAACCGTTCAAGTTTGGGTTTGCCAAAAGTGTGAGTCGCTGGAATGGTGTGAATCAAAAACAATGAGGTGTTAGGTTCTTTGGAAATCGTGGACTAGGATCTTTCGAAAGCCACTGATACCCAGTTTGTGCCACCAATCGAAGTGTTTCAGCAAGAATCATGTGGGCATACTGAAGATACGACCAGATGACGGAAGCTCAGCCGTCGACTTTATTCGACGCTGTAAAGAATCTATCCACACCTGAACCCCGGCCATGGAGTTGTTTAGGTGACCGTGTTGTCAAGCACGAGTATTCGCGAGTCGCACCGTTCTAAACGCTCGGTGAGCGATACCCTGAGAGGGAAATAGGGGAATTGGATATTCGAACTCACCTCGATTATCCGAATTGTGAACTTGTATACAGATTCAATGGGCAAGTTGGACGATGGTCATGGCCCTGTTGCCCCGGGACTATCAATCAAGACTGAGACACGGAAAAAAAGTAGAAGCTTGTCCGTCGTAGAGTTTCCACTAAAACCTTTCTAAATCTATACAGGTCAAGGCCCCCGTTCCTCAACGGGTGCGTGTAAGAACCTTTTTGATTCGGCACATACTTTCAAGATTTTACGTCGAGAGTTTCTGTGCGCGAGTGAGCCATATAAAAGCATAAGGATATAGTAGGACTTATTATAGGCCGGATGTATGGTTCCCTAGCCGAGGGGAAAGTCGAACAGACGAAATTCCTCAACGTTCGTCTAGAGCGAATCGAGGTTGAGGTGAGACCTGCTCCCGAACCAATTTTGACTCGGGGTTGCTAGTTCGGTTCGGGTTCCCACGAGTCCTTCTAAGTTAGCTGACAAACACCTTAGTCGCACCATTTCTGAGTGCTTTCTCGAAGCCTCCCTCACGGCTCCTCTCCTGGAGACAGAACCATACACCTAGGGCTTCTATAATATCTAAAATCAACATGAATTTGGCCTGAACTGGAGAATTTCCCGCCTCTTGGAGCAGATGCAAGACAGACGGTACCATCCCAAAGCTGGCAAAGGCAATAGTGGACTCAAGCATGTCTGGAGTCTGAGTCCTGATGCTTGGGTGAGTTGAACTTTGTCCTTCAGCTTATGATTGCCCATCCAACGGCAAAGCCATCTACAGCATATTTACATTTACACTGTTGATCTACATGGTCTTGAGGCCCACAAGGTCTCGGTGGATTCATTAACCTTTCTAAGCTCGTCATCACAAGACAGGTTGTTGCTCCATCCCTCCAACGCAATAGAGACTCACAGATTCAAGCTATAAGCCGACTGATCATCCCTCGAAAATCGCTCGTTGGCTCGCGTGGATTTGGGATCACTCCGAACGGTAGCAGGCATACCATGAGTTCCGAACCGGCTTTCATATTCGTACTTCTGATTGCCGTATAGCCACTCGGCACCTTTTCAGGCATGGCAAGATTGCGAATGAAGAATGTATACGACTTCGAGGCGGGCAGGGGGACTGTTCGACCATATTATCTGTTACCAGCATACCTGAAAAATACATCCCGGCATGCACTTCAAGTCCTAAGTCGAATGTACATCTGGCAGGGCAAGCACAAGGAAGCGTTGGCTGTGACAGCGGATGGACAATAGCACGACATAGCAAAGTGAGTATCAGAATGCGTTGTTAAAACCTCACTAGGACTTACTATGGCTTTAGTCGGCCTGTTCTCAAACAACACAGATGTCGACTAACGTATGAGGCTAATCGAGGAGGGTTATATACATAATGACGGAAGAATCGGCGATACCTATGTCGGAAAACTTTGGCCGGCCATATAAGGGTAGCGGCCATATTTGGCCTTTTATTCCCCATTTATGGGGGATTATCCGACTAATTTGGGCCTTTTATGCCCCATATATGGGGCCTTATTAGGTCATCCGGCAGTTTTGCGACAATTAGGACGACACAACTCCAATCTATCATTGTCCCTGCGTGCTCGCCGCCAATTCGAGATGGAATCAGTGTACTAGCAACGCTGGCACAAGATTCTGAATACCGCGCAAGGTCCCGATAGATCGAGAATATAGCCCTGATCCGTAATTCCAGGACGTGTGCGGTCGATGTAGACTTTGGCAATCCGATGATCCAGGGAAGAGGTTCCCAAAGAGGCTCTCCAGTAGAGGAATCTAAAGCCAGCGGGGTGGACATGACCTCGTCGATACCGATGTTAAGGGCCTAGATACTTCTTGAGGGAATTGAATGACGCCGGGCTGAACGGATGGTATCGAGAGGTGTTGACTACTGCCTACGGGGTCGTCTGTTGGATGGCGTCATGGCTTCTGCTCGAGGCGAGAATATGAACATGTTCGAGAATCACTAGATTCTGGTAATGAAAGACTGGAGTACTTACTGAGACTACGGAAGCTACGTTCCTGAAGTTGAAATGGTGCTGGATCATCTCAGTTTCCCTGTTTTCTTCCACAGGAGGACGGTTGTCTGCATATATATTCTAGTTTAGAGTCCAGACAAGACGTTCGATTCCTTACGGGTACGGATTGAGCACAGAGTGGTCGTCCTTTCCGTATTCAGGTGAACTCGCATGAAAGACTCTCAACATTGACAGCAAAGGCTCAACTTGTCGGGTAAATCAGAGCAGCGAGTTTTTGTTCACCTGTGGTACCCACAGGCCGAACACATTCAATCTTTTAGCAGAAAGTGAGGCGGAAGGCTCGAGAGAGGCAAGCATGAATATGAAACGTGGAGAATAAATCCCCTCTCGTAAAATGATGTTTTAGTTAGGCTCGTATGTACATGTGTACGAAGCATGATTGGGGCCTCAGAATGGCTCTTCACAGCCAGATATAGTTACCAACCCAATACCTGTAAGTTGAAGCGATACTCGAGCTCAAGAACCCAGCGAGCCGCTCGTACCAGGGCCTGTCCTTGCCCATACCCTGCAAAAGAAGACATAAGTCAAATGATTGAGAGGATAGCGGTGAATATACCTGTAGTCACTCTTACGATACGGTGGTACCGTTATCAAGGCTCCAGGCGAGCGCTCTGGGGATATGAGGGTTAGACAAGAAACAACGAACGCCTAGAAACACGTACGCTATACACCGGAGTTGTGATGTCTGAGCGTATACAGAGGCGTCGAATACGCATGCAGCGTAATGACGGAAACTTGTCGCTCGAGCACCGTCAAGTGAGTCGGATGACCGCTCTTTGAGCCCTCATTCTCATCCCTTCCTCATAGCTCTCCCTCTCTGACGTACGTATCTCCACTATACAAATAAGGATGCCTGGAGAGTAAGAATTCACGCCCTCGGGTTGTCGGCAAGACCGAGGTGAGGATTACCAAGCGTGGCGGTTCGGGGAAGCCTTGCTAGTTGGTATGTCTGGCCATAGGGAGATCAACATCTGAGGAGGTCAAAAACGGAACGGACAACTCAACTCGCTTCAGAAGGTCCACCACATGTTCCGTATCGCGGCGCGTTCAACTCCTCTACGTTCTGGACGTCCGGTTGAAGCACCGAGAATGATGAGCAGAGCGATAAAGGAACACGAAGAGATGGGCGAAGGGCGAGCAAGAGCAGATGTGGCCATGGTGGGGGGGCGAAGGTGGAAGAAAAGCCGAAGATCTCGGTAGTGAACTGATATGGCTGCGATTGTGGTTTTGGATGACGAACGTCAATATTGGCTGAAGGTGTTGTATTCGATGTATTTGTTGAGTGATTCTATTTCGTCGCCTTTGAGCGTATCTGTGTTTTTTTCATTGTCCCAGAAGCAGACTTTGCCGGGATCTACAAGGTTGAGTTATCCGGGTCGATGTTGGTGAGAACAGTAGGAGTTGTCGTTGATGCGTCAACTGAACGATCATAAACATCGACCAAGCAGGAGGCGGCGTTTGGAGTCTCGGACAGGCTGATTGTGGCAGTAGGTGGGGAGGTGTCCGATGCATTTGACAACCCAGCTGGATCTCGGCGTTGGTTTCGTCTCATTCACATCCAACATCACTCCAACCTGCCCCAGTGACATTGGATTTCTTCCACCTCTAACCCTCTTTTCCACCGAGACCCCACCTCTTCCACCTTTCTATAGCTCTACCCGACCAAACCAGCCTTCGACGTGGGTTGACATTTTGGAACGATCAATCGTCGAAATTTCCTTCGGTTTCCATCTCGTCAGAATAGACCTATGTTCCGTTCGAACCTGCTCCGTAAACAATGAATTGTAGCTCTCCATATGTAACAATGTGAGTCAGCACGCACCGATGAAGTTTGAACTGCACGTATCTTGTTGATGGACGTTGCGGACAATGAGCAAAATGCTTTGTCAGCGTCCGCGGCGTTGTCCCTGATCATCACTTGCTCAACTCGCCTGTTCACACATCAGCCATCAGCGTCGACTTCCACAGCACCTCTGATGATTCATTGTCCTGTAAACCAAGAAGTACCCTTACGAACGGCACTCTATTTGCTTGCTCGCCTCAAGTTCTTGGCCTCGCGCAACTTTGGTGGTGTGTCCAGTGAAATGGACGGATGGAGGGGGCTCGGTAACTACTGAGCAACCTATGGCTCAGGTGCGTATCGATTTCATAAATCAGTATACTTCATCTCCAGTTTTCATTCGTAGTCTATCATTAAATTCCAGAGAATCTGGGGGTCGTTGGGCCTGTCGAAGCTGGCTGAGTCCTCGAATCCCAAACCCAGTGCAATCAAGCCACCCATACGCTCTCTGCTTCTGGGTGAACCTACAGGCCCGTTTTGTCTGTTCACTCTAGTTGGCAAATACTTTGGCCCTCTGGACCGTCCACCCCGGGCCTTCTCTACGTACTAGATCTACCTCAGAAGTCGAGATCAGATCCTCTAAGGTATTTCAGCCCTTTTCCTAGCCCCTCCAATCCAAGCTCAAGCTTAGCTCTGCCTAGAACGACTCGTCGGTAAAACTCTAGCCCTCAAAAATTGCACACTGGAAGGGGCCAGTTGCACATCGTGTCCTAAACCGACCCTAATATGACTAAAACCCTCTTAAAGACGCTTTGAGCCTCTTCAAGTAGATGAAAATTGTTATGAAGAAGACTTGTCGACCACGATGAACTTTGAGGCGATGAGCTGGCAAACTTTCGTCAGGGCGTAACTGGTGAGCACTCCAGTGATCTTCCGGCTACGACCGTCTATTCTCAACAGTGCTTTTCAGAGCTATGACCCTTGAAGCAGCACGCCTGAATGCAGGAAATGGAAAGGAATAGTAACAGTTGTGTAGGCCGGAGTGTATCGAAGGCATGGCCCCGAGAGGTCGTGGTAGGTGAGTAATAGCAATTCGTCGGAATATATCTTGCATTGATCAACACATCAGATGTGCTTGTAGGGCCCGTAGATCGACCCCGAGCTATCGGGAAAACCCCTCAGTAACCCGCCCGTGCAAAGATAGCGAAGCTTCGGTTACGAGCATACAAGAAGTTCGTGCTGACGCCATCCATACGCCTCCAACAACAAAAACCAAGGAACGTCTCAATGTACCAATGAACATTGACACACGATTGGCATGTGCCCGACGCTCTGGCATATGCAGGCGGATTCTTTGGAAATTGGTGGGGATGAAAAACCACGCGATCATAGTAACCGAAGGGTGAGTAGTAGTAGAAACGACTATTCCATCGACAATCTTTCACATCCACATTACAGATATCCCTCAAAATGCCGTAGAGGGCACAAACGTTGTCGTTGACGGCAAAGACGACGCAGTTGCATCCGAATTCGCCATTTGGTTTTGTAACGGGAGGTCCGAGCTAGTGAATACCTGTAAAAAATGTGATTGGTGAGTGTTTGGTAGCAATTCTACGACTGTATCTTACCGGTATGACCTGGGGCTATGTATTAGCCGACTCCTCCCAAGGTCTCGAGTAACGTGAGCGGGCGGCAGGAAAGGGTAGTGTTTGCTCTCAGGGCGGAACACATCGAGAACGTGACTTGGAAAGATAACGGGTGAGTATGAGAGTTCTTACAAGCACTTACCATCGCGTCAGATATTCACATTAATTATGAGCTCTCGGAAGATTCGCTACGAAGACGCCCAAGCCTCAGCAATGAGAATAAGACAAGTTCTAGCTACCGCGTACAGACACGCTCGTCGGGAGCCGGGGGAACTGGACGCCGAGTCAATGGACTATGGGACATCAACACTGGGTCTTAGACGTCCAAATGGTTGTGAGAGCCCGAGATTATGCAAGGTGAGTTTGAAATCGTGCTTGGAGTCGGAGTTAGAGCAGGTACCCAGCTGTTAGACATAGGAAACAACGAGAACTCGGATATCTCAAGAACTCCAAGAAATAGGCGAGCATGGAGTCGGCCTTGTCGAGGAGACTAGAGGTCTGATCTGCAATCTCAATGGCATAGGCCACGATGAGCTCAACGGCGAGCATGTAGGATGCCAGCCGAATCGAAGCATTTCCGGAGGAAGTGTCGACTGCGGCCAGATTTAAACTTCATCTCAGCTCAGTAAATGATACGAAGCTGCCTAATCATATTTAAAAAGTGACATACACAACAGTAACCGTTCTGCAATCATAGAAAACCAACCCTCCGACTCACCTTGAGAAGGCAAAGCATTCAAATATTCAAAGCTTAGCCAGCAGCTGAGAAGACGTTGAATGACCATGGGCAGCTGGGAACCATCTGTCCGGTTACTTTTACACCGATGTCACTGACGCGATTGAGATCTGAGACCCCAAACACCTATGCCGCTCATGAAAATCCATACAACCATTCGTCTTTTTAGACCCAGGGAATCTCGTCCCGCGCGCACGGATATAGTCAGATATCGGATGTTCACTAGACCGCCACGAATCTCACGTCGTCAATGTATGGCAAAAATGAAGCGGCGTTCCGTTGGCCCGGGAGATTTGGTGGAACGAGTGGCGTCGGAATTAAAATTTGTGAAAATTGAGGCAGCGATTGAAGATAGCGGTCGAATGGCTTGCAAAGTATGTGATTCAAGGGGCACTGAGATATATGAACAACTATGCCTCTCGAAAGATTTATTACGAAGCATAAGAATGTATTACACAATGGCCAATCGTTCGAATCGAATGCACAGTTCGTCGACATCTAGTTGACTTGCCCTCAGAAGTATGTTAGTATCGTTGGCCTGTAGCCCCACAATGGGCCCAATTTCCCTGGTATGAGTAGGGTGTTTATCTAGATAATTCAACATCAACAATGAATCAGATTAACGAGGTGTGTGCTACTCACTCAAAGTCCCAGATTTTGACGTGTTGAAATGTGTTTCTCATTCATCCTCCGAGCGGGCACCAATATCCCTCACCGTATCAATGACACCAGTGTCAGTCTGGTAACTCTACGTGAAATTATCAGCTCTAAGAGACAAAGCGAGGTGGAGAAGGCGGGTCAGTGACATACCGTGTTGTAATTGTCAAACATGGAAGCACGATCACGAGAGGCGTCGGATGATGTAGGGTGGTATGCGCTCCAATGCTCGTCAGGAAGCAAAGCCTCATTCCTATGAAACGGAACGAACGAAGAATGCCGCTGAGGGACAGTGGGGGACGGCCCATGTACGTGAACGCCCGGATGAGTCGGGTATCCAACAGGTGATGTGTGAGGTGGTATGGAAAGGTCGTTGGGAAGAACAGACGGCGAAGTCCAATGATGATTATTCGTGCTCGTGCCCAATGGTGAAGCCCCCGGCCATCTGGTGGTCTGAGAAGCGTGTGTGGAGTCGTTGCCAGGCTGGGCAAAGACGGAGCTTGGGATTGTCGAGGCGGAACTGGGGAAGGCATTGTTGGTAGCATCAGTGCCAGCCCTGTATGTGCATCGTTCCGGTGCAAGCTGGAACGATTCATCTCGAGATGATAACGTTGCCATTCCGTACTGCGGAATCTCAGGATATGCTCTAGGTGGGATCCCGGTACGAATGGCTGCACTAGAGGTAGTGATCGTGTTCGCAGGGAGTGGAATAAACGAGGTGCTCGTCGATGGGAGGCTCGCAGGAAGGCCCGAAAGAGGGAAATTTTGGTGGGGGCTAACGTAGGCATAGTGTTGAAGTGATGAGGAATCAACATTGGAAGCACAGTTGACGAGACGTGCCGAGTTGTATTGAAGGGGGTAGAGTTCTTCTGAGGATAGAGTTCTTCTCGGAAGTGGGTGTATCGTACGAAGGGATCGGTCGGGCACGCTCTGTTCGTTGCAGGCGCCGTGATTTTTGTGACGTAGATTCTGAAAGGGTATGAGCGGACAACGCAAAGAGAGGAGATCAAGGACAACGCACCTGTTCTGCATGAGCGCGCCGCTCTATCTTTCCTTCTTCCCCACCTAACATCCGGCGTTCGTTGGCAGCGTGTGTCGATATGGGCTCGTCTTTCGAGTCAAAGAGAACAGTATCTAGACAACGCTCAATACGGAGCCAAGCAGAAACAATAAAGATCACTGACCGAGTCCTTTGATTATGGCTCTCTGTTGGATAGCCGGATAGTCTGTCGCACTTAGATCAGGGTGATCCAGGTTGGAATGAAGCTCCAGAGGTTCTAGAGACGGCTCTGTTATCAAAATAAACGAATGCGCGAGGAAGATGAGAGTGGATGGTACCATTGTAAACCTCGTCAAAGCGGTTGGTGTCGTTGACAGGGTGGAAGATGTTTGCATTGAATCCAAGATGTTGAGCAAAGTCGGTGGTTGTTGGGTCAAAGCCGCGGAGGCGTTGATATTCGTCAAGCTGTCTGTAGTATTTGGTGGACCAGGAGAATGATCGGTAGCCCCAATCCTTGTATTCGAGCGTGGTTGGAAGGCCGAGGTCATTGCAGATGTCGGGTGGGAAGGGTTTTTGACCATCTTCATGGGAGGACCAGAAGTGCAGGGAAGAGGCGTTGCTGTTGAGTTGGTTGGGAGGATGTGGATGGAGGAAGAGGTAGATGGGTTGCTGGGATCGTCGTTGGCGATGAATTTGGTTGCGGGAAAGGTCGCCTTCCACCTCTGCTACATGCCTAGCAAGTCCTGGGAGATGTTAGCAGATGGAAGAAAGTTGAGGACAAACACCGACGCACGATAAACACCTAGGTCGTCATCCAAGCCGATTCCTCGGGCATGAAACACGCCCACTGCTTGACAAAGCCAAGCCGAATCCGCGTTCTTGTTCAACCACAGAAAAAGCCGTTCATCTCCAACTACTCGGAATCTACTCGAGCAGGTCAGACAAAAAAGCCAAAAAATTGATCAGAGCTCACCTTGTCAATCCACTTTCCAAAACCTTTCTCTCCACAAATGTGCACATGGAATGCTCCCAAACATTGTTTGCGACAGTGATGGGGGTTTGGGTCAAAGCTGAAATGACGGTCGGCTGATCAAATGATTCAGGCACAACTACGTCACTCCCAGCCGATCCGATCCCCTCCACAAATGCACGATCAGCCATCTTTGACTTGTAGCTTGCCATGAACCGCAAGCAGGCATCCTCCTGGAGAAGGTCGACCGTCGATGGCATGTCCTCAATCACCAACCCTAAGTAAGAAAGATCTGGATCTGGGCCCTCTGGCCCACAACAGATCACCCCTCGTGCAGAATCCATCCACAGCTCTTCCACTTTACAGTTCCATATCCACTGTAATTTTATGATCAAACCATTTGATTGACACTACTAAGACTACTTACACACAAAGAACGAAGGTAAACTCGACACATCCATCCCAAATTCCTCGTCAAAACCACGGCAGGCACGAGTTCTGGGTGGCAGTCCAAGTCAGCTACTCTCAACCATTTGCTAAGAAGATACTCACCATTCCAGTACAAGATAGATGGAATGCTCCCGATGTCGACCGCGTACATCTGCGGAACTTTCGAGGTCCTGAAATACAATTTTTTCAGTACAAGTACAGTGAGAGCTCTGAATTGGACTCACACCACACTCGAGAATTTCCGGAAATCTTGCTCAAATGCCTGCAAAGAATACCATGATCATTGGTATGTGTCAAGAAGGGGTAACACATACCTTCTGTCCACCTGGTCCACGATAGGACATTACTGTAAATTTGCCCCGCGCTCCATTCACCTTTGCAATATAAACTGTTCTGGTGACTTCCGATTGCCGGCACATGTCGCACTGATAGCTGGGAGAGTCATCACAGACATCCCGAAGAATACAGATATCGCCACGCTTCACAATTCGGTACTGGAACCACTGTAAGCAATCGGCCTTCCAGGACAAGCAAAACTCACGTCGTCAAACTCCGTGGGCTCCTTCTTTTCGTGCTGGATTACTTGGTTAATTTGATTTCCGTTGACATTGTAGACCGCCATAATCGTTGAGGTTGCGCTCTCGTCAATCAAGGCAAACGAGGGGTCGGAGGAGCTAGAACTTGGGACCGGGAGAGTAGTATGGTTGTACTGATCACCTTGAACGTGGCTAAAGTTACCACCAGAGATGTGGAAGCCTCGAGCGTTGGAGAAAAAACTCGACTGCATTGGGGTCGGGGCGGAGGAAGGGAAGGAAGAGAGACACCGGGCGACGCAGGGCACAGCTAGACTTTATAGCATGTGAACATGCTGTTTACAAGCGCCAGAAATCACGCACGCCAACCCAAAAATAGATGTTTCTGTTAGATGGGCGTTTGGCATATCTCATATCCATCGAATGAGATCTATCGTCCCCAACGCTTGCTCCCTTCCTCTCGGTCTCGTTACCATCCATGCCATGTGACCGGCAGGGCAACTCGAGATACTTCTGTTTTCCAAGCAGCCGTTCTTTGCTCACCTCGCAAACCTTGACACGACATACCGATCGTTATCGATGTGAAATCTAAAATAACATTCAGGACAGCAGGTAAATGACTCACCGTAATGATCATCATATTCGCCTGATACACAAGGTTCGTGTATATCGGATGAACCTTGCCGCCCTCAGTCCGTATTCTACAAGTCTCGCCGCCTGGTCTGGTTCTTGGACCTTTGATGAGAGTCACGAGTGAACGCTTTGAAATTGAACAAGACTGACATTACTATAGGGATACGGGAACGAGCCTCACCCCAACACATTGATCGTCCTCTAATTGATTCAGCAGAGCGCTCGAAACACGCCCAAGCCCACCGCTCGATGTTTGATGATCGAGGGGTGCTGTTGTTTATAGGAAGCTCAAGGCACTTTGGACCGGAAATGGGCGTTTATTCGAAGCCTTTCAAGCTGCCTATGTGAGTTTGCTGATACATGGGCGGGAACCGCTGAAACGGTACGAATCAGAATGTGTTAGATGATCGCGGGGCCAAATCGCGAGAACGAACGGTTTCTTTTGAGGTTGTGATGCACGAAGAAAGCGTGTGAAAGGATCAATCTGATGTTGGGTTGGGTTCTACCTTTCAAACTCCATCGACGACAATAGTGAATTAGTAAACACAATACCGGTAAGAATTGCAGATAGATTACTCACCGCAGTGATCACACTGTAGTACACACCTGAAACCTTGCTTCTCGAATCCTCAGCACGCATGATACAAGCCTCGGCATTTGTTTCGGTTTTTCCACCTTTAACAAGGGGTACCCGCGAATAGCCAGAATCAGATGAATCTGACATTGCTGTAGAAGCATGAGAACGAGTTTCACCCCACCGCATCAGTCTTCCTTCGATTTATTCAACGAGGCGCTCGAGACACGCCCAGACTGCCCGCTAGATGATCACAAGGGTGTTATTTATAGGAAGCCGAGGGCGCTTTGGACCGGATATGGGCGTTTATTCGAAGCTGTTCGAGCTGCCTATGTCAGTTTACTTGTACAATAGGTGAGAACCGCTGGAACGGTACGAATCAAAACGTGTCGGATCACTGAGAGAAGCTGATTCCGAGGGCGAATGCAATTCTGGATACTACGATGCACGAGGAGGTCTCTTGAGAAAGTCAATCTGATTTCATGTTGCGTTTTATACTCAATCAAAGACCATTGACGATGTGCTCGTCTCGTCCAGCGAACCTCTTCGGTGAGGACGAGCTCAAGACAACATCACCTTCGAGTAACGCCGCTGGCTGCTTCCGTCCTCGAGCTGAGCACGCCAAACGCTATCTGTGAGAGAGAACGTACCAGCAGTCAGGCTTGGGCGGTATCGAAAACACACCTTGAACTTCTATCCCGACCCCCCGTTTTCCTGTTTCTCCATTCGAGCATGGGATTTGTCTCCTCCGGCATTCAAAACCTCGTATTCACACTCAGTGAGAATGTCGATTCAGTTGCGGGTGGTCCAATCCGGAATGAAGGGAACACTTGTATCCAAACTTCTGGGTATTGATGGTCTTAAACAGTAGCCTTGTGTATCTGTTGTCATTAAACCTGTCCGCTCAACCCAAAAGTTCGAGACAAAGAAATGTTCTAATGAATATGTTGCGGAAGGCACACCGACGCGCGGCTCTCTCCCTTCGGTGAGGAATACTGAAAAAGAGGCGATGATTAAAAACGAGAAATAGAAACATATGCAAACTCACTGCAATCGCCGAGATCGAGAATCTAGATGAGTGCCGGAGTCTCTACCAGGACCGTTACTCGAAGGTGAAGCTCAGGGCTGAAGGTAATATCCTAATCACCGTCATCTTTTGCACCACGCACTTTGAGAATCCAGTAAGCTACATTTTGGCTCGGTGCGAGCATTCAAGATCTCACATCGAGAACTATGGGTACAGGAGTTTAAATCATAGACACAGATATGGTCTAGCGCTCACCATGTATAAGCTGCGTACTTCTCTAGCTTGAGGGCAAGCCAAACAGATGAAATTCCTCGCTCGTCCAGAGCGAACATTGAGGTCAAGGTGGAAGCCGCTCCGGGGCGTCTATGCCGGTGAACCGACCCGCTAGTCCGGGTTCCCACGAGTTCTTTTGCCAGACGACGACGATGGTCCCGACATATTCGACTTATCCCGGAAAACTGCTTCCCGGAGCGTTCTCCATTATGGCACTGTGCCCAGTCCTTTCAGCATATGTACCCCAGACCAAGATGAACTTGACCGATTCGCCCTGCCAATCTCTTCCCTCCAAACCCGGTCGTTCATCTCCGTGTACGACACAACGAAAACTGTCAAACTCAGGCCTCAAGCCAATCAATTCTTTCTCACAATAGTTCGTCAAATCACCTCGAGCATTGGTAGTCGCATTTTGAAGGGTATTGGTTGCATTGTCCAAGCTTCAAACCCAGTCTCATTTGCCCCGAATCACTCACTGGCTTCATGACTCTCCAGCCATTGCAAGCCTTCATAACGAAGGCCGGCGGTGCTCGGGAACGACGTAGTAGGATCGCAGTGGAAAACAGGCGGTAAACTCTAACAACAAATTCCCATATCCATTACTTACCGGCGGATCCGAAGACCCTGACCCGGTCAATCTACCTTGAACCCGGATTGAGACATACAGACAACGTGAGAAGGACAGTGTTGGCTGAAAGAAGCAAAGGTGCGTTGTGAACGCAGCCTAGAAAGTCATAGGTTAGTATTGGAGTCATTGAACTACAACCGGTACTGACCGTCGTGTTTGAAGTCCTTGAGTTGCATGGAGTTCGGAGCTCGAAGAAGATTGCAGAAGGTTCGAATCATTCTGGAGCCTCAGCGGCAGCGAGAACGACAGGATTCAGCCTACTGCCATCCAAACGCCCTCGACGCCAACACAAGGCAGCCTCTGCGTACCCAGCAACATCCCCAACAGGAGACCTTGAGCATTTGACGAAGCTCTGAAAGCTTGATTATGTGTAAGCTGACCGATAGCCTATAGGACGTATTCTATGCGAGGAATAGGGCACTTACCCGTATCTTCACGACACAGGCAACGGGAATGAAACATTCAGCCCTACGAAGTTGCCAAAGGACTAAGCCTCGCCAGTAAGTACAAAGTCACTGTCGTCGAGAAGAATTGTAGTCTGATTTACATTCTTAGCTCTCAAGGACTGACAAACTCAAGGACGAGCTTGTGAGATCGAGGTTCGGACGAAGGATGTTGCTACTTTCTTGATGGGAGACTGTTCCAGGGCGGATGAGCAGAACCCAAAAACCGTCGACAAGATATGGGTGAGCGTTTGGAGTTGCCGATCCATATGAGCTCAGCGAAGATAACTGACTCTCGACTCGTTACTTTGCAGCTTCGAAATCCAGAACGACCGGGAAGCGTGGAGTCGTCATTTCGGACGACGAGTGGGCTCGTTCTGATAGTTTCGACGGTTTCGGTCATTACGATGTGTGGCGTGTTGCGGCGAGACGTGGGCTCCACAATTGCACCATATTCATACGTAAATCCTTGTGCGAGGTTTTTCGAGCCAACATTGAGTGCACGTGGGAACGAACATCCAGACGGACGACGAACGCAACTCGGCCCTCACTCTAACGAGGGCTATTCATGACTGTGTTGCAACGCTCCTAGTGATCTCCCAATCTCTCAATTCAACAGACTAAACTACAGCTCCGGTAGAGGGTCGAAGATGACTACCTTGGTACTTGTATGTACATATCGATCGCACATTTCAAATTCGTAGGGAGATAGTCAATCATTGATCACCTTGCAGCAGATAAGTAGAGTACAGGGCCTGAAAGGGGTGACCATGCGGACACGTAGATGTTCAGTATGCGAAAATGTCTTCTTCTAAATCGACCTAAAGTACATACAAAACAACAGGGGATTACTTTTGAATATGGTCTTCCTTCGTCGACACCCAAGCCCGGGTATGATCCCAACGCCCGCAGGAGCGACGACTGGAGCGTACTGACCAAACCCGCTCGTGAGTACCGGCATTGGCACACGAGCATCACAATACATTGGCCTCGAAAAGCCGAGGCTACGTGCCTATACCCTACAAAATGATACATAAAACAGAATTCGGAAGATAGTGGATCAACATACCTATACCCAATCTCATCTCATGGGCTCTCAGTGCCATTGCGGTCTGCACGCCGTAGTTTGTAGCTGAATGTTCTGTACATTGAAAGTGTCAGGAAAGAATGAACGCGACTGAGAATTCGCACTGAGCATACATCAAGGTAGCAGTGATCGCACGGCAAGGTCTGTAACCGCATCGCATCGGTTGGGTCTGGAGGCATTGGATACGCGTATTCTGGGTATCGCTAGATAACTATGATTCGAGGAGTGTTGAGAGTCTAGGATGACTGTTCTCTGAGCGCCCATGACCGGCAGCCCGGCTCTCAAATGTACCTCGAGGGGCAGTTGAAGCCAAAGGAGACGCCCGGATAAGGGATGACGCCCTCGAGATATGGGCAGGGCCGAGAGCAGGGGTTTGGGTAGAGAGAAATCGCTTTCAAGGCCATCCCGATTGTCATTTTTTGGCTTCGGCACGATGAGGGATTGCAGCCTTGAGGTTGGATAGGTCAATGCTCCGTCGTAACTTCTGTTCGTAGATATTTCAGCTCTGGGGGTATTAGGAGCAGAGGGGTTGACTCACCCCAGTTCAAACGTTCGACAGGGCGCCCAACTCGTCTAACCTTTCAACATTTCGGCATCCTGATTCCCAGTCGGGTACCGAGAGCATCATATAAGTCCATAGAGGAGTAGGAACCGAACAAGAGAAATCAGGTATGACGATGGCGATGGAGGAAGGTGAAAGGAAAGTCGTCTCGGGATAATGGTCATAGGTGTAGGTTCGGAAGGTGGGTTTCAGCGTCGGTTGCCGCTGCTTTGAGCGGTTTGGTCTCTGCCGCTATCTCTGCCGCATAACTCGCCTGAAGCCATGGTTTTGAGTTTTTCGTGATGATATGGAGACAACAGTAGGAGTTGGCGTTGGGGAGGGTCCAATAGAACTACGATCGAAGAAGGCCGACGGGGAAGTGATGTCAGTGTTCTTAGATGCGCTGATTATGAGCGGAGATGTTGAGGGATTCGCGCTTCGGGTTGTCCTTGACAACCATAACGCGCCGGCGTCCTTGACTTTCTCGGGTTTCTAGTCCTTGAAGTTGTGTCCACCTTGGCAACCCCACGAGATCTTCATCCTGTTTCACTTGTGGTTGGCATCGGTGTCACAACGTTTCTCCCTCCCATTGAATTTCCAGCAACCCCAGCGACCTTCGTATCCCTTCTACTCTCTCGTTCTTCTCCCCCGAAACCTGCCATTCCATCCACCATACTCTCTCCCGGACAATGTTTGGGGAATGGTGGTGTTGACGTCTGACGCGTTGAGGCTGATCCATAACAACCTGCCAGGTCTGAAGTCAAATCGTGGCTCTGTACAAGCAAAGATACCACTCGAACCTTTCTTGACAACATAGAGAGTGATTAGTACACATTCCTGCTAGCAGACAGGCTGGATAGAGGATGTGGAGCGTCGACATGTTCAAGACGGGCAGCAGCGAGACAGATGACGGTTAAGCTTAGTGGTTTGACGAAGACGACAGAAAAGACATGCACCAGAATCAGAGGTTTGAAAGAGTTGTTCGGTGTCTGTTGATTTTCAATCCGCGGCGACGTTCTGCTATCCGGGTGGGCAAAGGTCAACTGGAACCGCTTGAAAACAGCGGCTTGTGGCCGAAAGTAAATACGCACCCGCATGAGAGACGTGGAAGTGTTTATCGGCTTTTCGGGCATCCGCTAACATCGATGTTTTCTGCTTAAACATCGCCATCTGGCCGAGAGTGTAGTCGTTCGGCGTTCTTGAATGTCTTGGAGGTGTTTTCATTGCACCTCACGAAAGGTGGGAGGACTTGGAGTTGGGCGGTGGTCATGATGGACGTCATAGACAACGAGCAAATCGCTTTGTCATCGCCCGCGGCGTTGTCCTTGACTACCACCTCAGTCCGAACAACTCGACGACTCCTTCCTCAACATCCATTTCCGCCTGGCTAGGCTTACTATCTGAAGCTCTTCCCTTCGCCTGACCAAAATGACTCCTGCCTTCTGCTCATTTACCCTCGATCCAGAGGCTGTCCCATGGCTCCGCTGGCAATGCACACGTTGAGCTCAACGACAAGAACTGATTCTGGGACGTTCAACCCCTCTCGACCCGTCGTGCACTACAACTCTTAGCTCTCACTGGTATCTTTATCCCCTCACGAAGCAAACAGACAAGCTCTGGCCTGCGACCGGCGTACTGACGCCGTCTCACGCTCTTGATCTGCTCGCAGAGTATAGTGTAAGAGAGGTATCAACCTTATCGCTCAATGTGCTTTACGCTAGGTCCTGCTTCAACCTTCTCTGATACACTGGCTTCTCAGGTTGCTCGCGCTGAACATCCAAAATTGTTCCAAAGGTCGATGAACCTAGTTCCCTTTGAATCCCAGTTCAAGACTAAAGAACGGCCGCCTACACCTCGTAATGGTGAGTCAAAAGCTCTAATTATCGCTCGATACATGCTGAAGGAACGAAACGTCCAGTCTGAACCAAATATCTCAATCAAGAGCGAATCTCTGGCAAAACGTTCGAGCTCACGATGAATCGCAAGAACGGTGATACCTCGTGGCTCAAAAGGACGAGCCGCTCTCGCCTTAATTTCGTTCAACCATGGCCATATTTCGGCTGCTCACGGTACTGATTAATCACCCTTAGATAGCTCATTCGACTGACGTCGAGCATCTCACCGAACTCTCGGAACAGCAAGCCTCTCGGCGCTCGCCTTAATACCAATCCCACTGGCTGGATCCACTAGCGGTCCACGCCTTTACCTTGTTTTGAGGCTCGGAGTTCGATGCTGGGTCTTGGGGGCAATGGCTGGATTGTTCCCTGGTATGTTTGTGCTACCCGATATTCAAGACGACCAGCTCTGACTGAGACCGAATCAACGCCTCTTGTCCCGAAAGGTTCGTCTTGGACCTGTCATCGAGGTTGCTTTGATCAGTAGAAATTTCGATGCAGAGAGTCGAAATGATCATGCATGATGAACGTTACTAGCGAAATACTTTGTGAGTGGTTCCTGTATTGTTCACGACCACCACCTAATTCCCCTTTTATTCGCCTATCGTGGCCTACCGTCTCATTGTCGTGTCTATGACTTTCCGGCAAACATGGTGTCCAGAACAATATCAAGTTCTTGATATTGAGGTGGTGGAAGATACAGCTAAATTTGCTCAAAGCCTGTACGAGAGCCCTCCTCAGAGAGGCCGGGATTGAGAGGTGTCTTGATTAACCTCGCTGCCTTCCGAGTTCACAGGAAGTAATACTACTATATCAGTAGTACACTCGTGTCTTCGAATAACGTGAAATGCTTGCGTTAGACCAAGCTGCTGGATCTCGTTTTATCGTCTTTATCGACCCAGCGAATTCACACTCAATCTCCCGAAATTGATGACGGCGAGATTCAAATGACACAAGGTAATCATACCGACAGTCTATCTACCTCAGTAGCTCTTCGTGTCCTAGTAGTTGCATGAGATTTAAAGACTCAAATGTAGCGTCCTGTGGTTTTCATTGACCGTTCAGTCGCGCCAGTCATAGTATAAAGCTAAAATCGGAACCTTGTCTTTCTTGGAGGTTGCCCCAGTGTATCTAAGGGGCAACATACTAAACCTGTCACTGAATCCTTACATCAAGCTCTTTTGTACTTCATAACTCCGGTCATAGACATCCTCCCGGCGATGGGTGTAGAACATACCCCATCTGGTCACTTCCATGCCAGTTTGAGCCGATCGCCCGCGAACCACGACGGTCTTAATTTATTGGTCTTAATTTATCGAACGCACACACACATCCATCCGTCTGTAGTTACCACCATTGGATGACTGAGTAGTGACCCGCATAAACACGGCTTGAAGTACTCTACCACTCATTCCTCCGAGCCTCTAGAGTTGCTCATCGCGTATATGTCTATCGGTGAAATATGTTTACTGTATCACAGGTAGGGATACCAAATACATAATCAACCCAATGAGAAACGCGAGCACAATCGTCGAACAACATCAGAAGCGGAATCTCTACCACGGTCCCTCTCCCTTCGATGAACATAGACGTTCGTTCGTACCGCCTATTTTATTTCGATACAACGATTCAGAATTTTGTTTCTCGCGGGTGTAAACAGTACGAACCTCGGGAGTTGACGGTGACTTCGACGCCCCTCGTGGGTTCGCCAAAAGGCTCGGTAACCTTTCGGAGGGCCTTTTTACTGACGAACGATCCCTCTTCAACTTGTGGAGATGTCGACTGTCGATCCCAGAAGAAGGTTCCCCCAGTCTGCGATCAGAGTCAGTCGTCAAGTTTGTGCCGGGTCCAACACTGGCGTTCGGGCTGGATGTGCATACAGCAACATCTAAGTGTGATAAAGAGAGGTCAAACGAGCCGATTTGTGGAGATTAGGCCGCAGAACTCACTAGGAATATTACCATTGAGTGACAAACCTTCGGAGCGCTCAGAGGCAATGGCGGGAACAGAATCTAGTATTTCTTCGGGTTCTTCGTTCCGTGCGCTAGAAGTGGGTAAGTCGACACCTAGGGAATGTCAGCGAATCAACGGTTACACACATAGATTGAAATGATAGTACCCACCTGCGTGTCGGAAACTGCTGTCTGGGGTGGGAGTTGGGCCAAGAATTGTGTCTGTGCCCTGTGTTTTGTCCCGAATATCACCGCGTTCTACACCATTCGTTAGGGGGTTTATCACGAGACGTTGTTAGTTCAACTCACGGGATAGGCAATCGAAACCATTCCCACATAGCTCCTCAACGTCAGGTTGACTCGAGCTCGGAATGGGTTGATTTAGGCAATCATCGGTGGCCTCTACTACCGCTGCAGACCCAACTTCCCTCGCGTAAGTACCATGATTGTCTAGACGGGTCAACGTGAATTATAAACCTGAGTAACAAAGAGGACGTTACTCACTTGAAATCCCTGAAATGGACGTGACAAGATGTGATTCTTGCTCGTCTTCTGAGAAAGCATCGATACCCATTGCCGGACCCATTCTACCATTATCGGTCTGGTAACCCTGCGGAAAATTCGGGGTTTATGAGCGAGAATGCAAGGTTAGAAGAACAGGTTGACAACGTACCGTGTTGTGAATCGTGGGAACACTATCACATAAGTTGTTGGGGGCATCGGAGGGCATTGAACGGTAATCATGACCTGCAGTCGGCAACGTTTCCGGAAGACTCCCCATTGGGAGAGGATTAGTTGGGTAGCCAACAGCTGACGCGTATGCTGACATCGGAAAGGCATCGAGAGAAGAGACAGAACTCGTCGGGGTTGCGGTGAAATGAGGAAAACCATTAGTAACGGGGGCGCCAGCGTACGGGTTCCATTGGGGCGAAGGGGAAGTTGCACACCGAGAGGGCACCGTTGATATTGTGTGCTGTGGCGTTTCGAGGGACTGTCCAGCAGTAATCTCAGTTTGACCGGTCGTAGAGGCCGCATTCATGAGCCCATCAAACACACTGAACGAGTGGCTCGTTGTGAGCAAGACCTCGGGGGAGCTTGGAAAAGAAGAATTCCAATGACTTTCGTGAAGATCGGTGGAGGCGATACGATGTTGTGGCAGGGAAGTCGTATTAGGTGGGTATCCGGTGTGTGCTGGGCTGTAGTTGGGGGTAGATCTTCTCGAACAAGGAGGTATTCGTTGAAGAAAGGGTTCTGCCATGGTGTGCATATCGAAGATGTCGTCGTTCGCGGAATGAAGGTTCTGCGAAAATTTAAATGAGCGGATGAGGCAAGGTAACTAGAGAGAAGACGTACCTGGTCCCCGTCATAACAATAATCCATCCTTCCCTCTTCTGCATTCGTTCTTACATCAGCGACAACATGCGTTAGTGTGGGTTCCCCCACCGGGTTGTAAAGAGTGTCGCCTGAAAGGTTCTCAACATGTGGCAAAGCAAGAATAAGGAAGATTGCTCACCGCACGCCCCACTCGCATCGTTATCGACATTGCTTTGACCATGATCCAGGTCAGGGGGTTTTTGACATTTAGTGTGTTGATCTGTACTCAAGGTCAGGAATGAATGGAGACAGGTGATGACTGGACACACCCTCATAATCCTCGTCAAAGCGGTCGGTGTCGTTGACGGGGTTGAAGATGTTTCCATCGTATCCCAAATGTCGAGCAAAGTCGGTGGTAGTTGGGTCGAAGCCGCGGAGGCGTTGGTATTTGTCAAGTTGTTTGTAGGTGTTGGTGGGCCAAGAGTATGATATGTAACTATAACGCCAGTATTTGAGCGTGGTTGGAAGGCCGAGGTCATGGCAGATGTCGGGTGGGAGGGGGCTCTGACCATCTTCATGGGAGGACCAAAAGTGTAGGGAAGAGGTTTTGCCATTGGGTTGGTTGAGAGGAGGTGGATGGAGGAAGAGGTAGATGGGTTGCTGGGATCGTCGTTGGCAATGGATTTCGTCGTTGGCAAGGTCGCCATCCAAACACCCTTTGTGTCTAACGAGTCCTGGGAGATGTTAGCAGATGGAAGAAGGTCGAGGAAAAACACCGACACACGGTAAACACTTAGGTCAACATCCAACCCAATTCCTTGAGTATGAAACACGCCCAATGCTTGACAAAGCCAAGCCTCAACCACGTTGATGTTCCACCACAACCGAACCACTCCACCTCCAACTACTCGGGATCTACTCAAGCAGGTCAGACAAAAAAGCCAAAAAATTGAAAAGAGCTCACCTTGTCAGTCCACTTTCCAACACCGTCCTCTCTACAAGATCATCGCTCTCCCAAACATTTTTTGCGACGGCGATGGGGGTTTGGGTCAAAGCTGAAATGACAGTCGGCTGATCAAATGATTCAGGCACGCCTACGTCACTCCCAGCCGATCTGATCCCTCGCACAAATGCGTGATCAGCCACCTTTGACTTGCAGCTTGCCATGAACCGCAAGCAGGCATCCTCCTGGAGAAGGTCGACAGTCGAAGGCATGTCGTCAGTCTCAAAGCTTATTCCCAGGAGATTTGGATATGGTCCCTCCGGACCACGACAGATTACCCCTCGTGTAGGATCCATCCACAGCTCTCCTTCCGTACAATTCCAATGCCGCTGTGATTTTTCTTTAAAATCAAATTATTCATTCTCACTACTAAGGCTACTTACTCGCAATGAATATAGGTATGCCTGACCCAACAACCCCACATTCTCCTTCAAAACAACAGCAGGCACAAGCTCTGGGCGGCAGTCCAAGTCAGTGACCCTCTCCCATTGGCTGAGAAGCTACTCACCATTCCAGTAAAGAATAGACGGGATGCTCCCGATGTCGACTGCATACATCTGTGGGACTCTCGAGGACCTGGAATACAAAAATTTGAGTACAAGTACAGTGCGATCTCCGAATCGGACTCACACCACACCCGAGAATTCCCGGAAATCTTGCTCAAATGCCTGCAAAAAAGACCATGACCACTGGGATGCTTCGAGAAGGGTGAGCACGTACCTTCCGCCCACCCGGTCCACTATAGGACATCACCGTGAATGTGCCCCGCGTTCCCTCAACCTTCCCGATACAAACTGTTTTGATGACTTTCTCCCGCTTACAGAATTCGCATTGACAATCTGGATCACCCCACCACCGCTGATTGGAAGAAAACTGAACGACATCTCGATCCCTACAGATATCGCCACGTTTTACGATCCGAAACTGCAAACACCATCAGAATATGTCTTCTCGGGACGAGCTTACGCTCACGTCGTCAAACTCCGTGGGTTCCTTTTCTGCTTGCTGTATGACCTGATTGAACTGATTTCCGTGTATCGTCATGACCGTTGTTCCCTGGGCTATTGAATTATGTCTGCTGGACTCAGCTGTGGCGGCCCCTGTACTCGTTCTTGACACTCGAATGTTGTGAGTGTTATGCTGATCGCCTTCGACATGACTGAAGCTGCTGTGAGAGATAACAAAATCGCGAGCATCGGGGAAGAATGTGGACTGCATAGGTGGCGTGGAGACGGGAGGAAGGAAAGAAGGAAGTGAAGGACCCCGAGGCAAAGCGACGTGTTATACCCTCACAACACGCCGCTTCCTCATGTCCTGCCAAATCGACTCCCGGCCTTGTCAGCACCGAGTTGATTTACATGTTACATGGGCGTTTGATATGGTACACGCTCATCAGATACCCGCCCATGTTGCGGTTATTCCGACCTCTCTACGTCCCCTTAGCCCTCCACCGCGAGAGGGTCAGGTATCAGTTCTACGAGGCTCCTTCCCACTCTCCCGGTCAATATACCCCCGGTTCTCGAATCTCGCCGTCGTTGCGTACCTAAAACACTGAATAAGATTCGTCGCTGAGTTTTCATGATTCATGACAGGACAAATACTTACATCGATGAGTAGCGCTCGATCACTCCTTACAGGTTTCATGCATTGTGCTTTCTCCACGGCGGTGTTCCGATTCTATTTTGAGACTTTCGACTCGATTGGTGCTAAAGTCCAACCTACGACCGTGAGGAAGCACGGTTCATTGATTCTATTGCTGTCGTACCTTTTAAGGTATGGATAAATCCGCGCCCTAACACCTGGACATTGCCCTCCGACCTTCCTTCCACGAATTCTAACGCCCAATACACGTTTTCACCCACCTGTTTGATGATCTTTATAGGTTGATGAAGGTACTTGGATCTGGAAATGGGCGTTCATCAGAGCCTGTTCGAGTTCAGTCCGCTAAAATAGCGAGAGCCACTGGAACGGCGTGGATCAGAACGTTTCGGATGATCGAAAGGAACTCGTTCATGAGAATGCACGGGCTGGATTCCACAGCGCCCAGCCCACGTAGGAATCTCGTGTAAGCGTCGCATTGGGCTAGGGCGACGGAAATGAATTGCTCGTAGGTCATTTGATATCGGATTCAATGAGCCGTTTGATGAGCCACTGCAAGCGTGAGTACTATGGAGATGTCTGTTTGACCACCCTCTCCAAGCAGGGCTCGTCGAGTTGAGAGCACCGTACAGGAAACCCCATATTTTCTTGCGTTCGAGAGTTCTGAGCATGAGTGTAGGCGATTGAAATGAACGATGGACGATAACATATTCTACTTGAAGCGCTCGAATCCAACAATGATTCTGGCGCCCATAATGCCTTCAAACCCACGCAGTGGAGGGGGATCGAGGATCGGAAAGAACCAGTATAATTCGTGTCTAGTCCGGCTTTCCATAGGCCACGCGTCGTCCCTCAATGAAACAATGCCTAGTAATAGATACGCCAATAACCAGAAAGGACAACGGTGACGATGAAAGTGATCGTTCAGTACTCAGTGTCGAACGGATGATCGAGACGTCTGTGAGGTTGAACGTAATTACCCTGAGCACTCGAACAAGGCCCCGTCGACTAGTAAGCGTACCCAGACCGTCAGGTTCCCCCATGGCTCTTGAGCTCGGGTTGCCCATCTCCGAACTTCGAAGGCACCCTCCCATTTCTGGTATTCGCCCGTCGCCGTGCCATCCGTACGCCAGGCAGGGGTCCAAGGTTCAAAAGATGAACTCTTGAAAATCAAAGTACTAAAGCGAGCGTTCTGCAGGCATGATTCGCAAGAAGAATCATAAATCCTTCCATCACGGAGACAAACGGCCACGGAAGAGGGCGAGTGAGGCAACAATGACCGTATCCGTGGATAACGATCGCGATGAGGGAGCAACCCAGAACCTCGGTAATAATCGGAGAGGATATTTGCCATGCTCGAGGTAGGTATCAGTGTCAGCGCCGGCGGTGCTCAACTAAATGACCCTCCGTCACTTGCATTGACAGTTCTCCCTGACCGTTATCCCCCCTGCTCGGTTTGGATTCGGCATCCTTGTTGCTCACCGCCGCCCCGGGGGTAGTAATGGTCAGTGGAGATCTGGAAACAGTACACATCACAGGCCCAAGATCGTGAGCCCGGGTTGACGGGGTGAATCGTTGGAGCCCCGAGGTCTTAGAAACAAAACGACAGTCGTAGGCTTGAACGATAAATGTAGATCGAGGTAAATGGGCGTTCATCGGAGCCCATTTGAGTTTAGTCCGCTAAAATAGCGAGAGCCGCTGGAACGGCGTGGATCAGAACGTGTCGAATTCGAGCGAGACTGGAATCGGCGGTCCGGAGCTTCTACGACGTATAATCCACGAAAGGTTTCGTTGGAAACGTTAATCCGATGTCCTAGTGGGCTGAAGTCAGGAAATCGTATCTTTTGATACCAGATTGAGTCATTCGGCGAATATCTTCATGCATGACAGATGTGAACATACAAGCAAAGGCCAACTGCCAGCGACCTAACTGGGTTAAGAGTATTGCACGGGTAGAGATGTTTTCTTGCGAGAGTTAGTATATGTGAAGTAGAGAGAAAGGAAAGAGGTATGGTAACATACCTGAAACCTACATTTGACGTCCTCGAGTCTGAAGGATATCCCTCATGGCGCTCAAACCCTTCGTACCTACGCTGCTCCAACACCGTCCATGAGCATCACCATTGATAAAGCTGAAGGTCATCAATTCAATCCTTGACCTGAGTCCCTCTATTGCTGTTTCCACGGCTCTTGGATACATTCAGTACTTCTGTGCAATCAAACGAGGACCAAAACTTAACCTGCCGTTGCGGACTTCATCCATCCAAAGCCGAGAGTTCCAGACGTTTGGCTATTCCAACGATCGTATGAGTCAAAACACAATAACTCACAACTTACTGTACGATGAACGTTTTGTGAGTAATACTCCGACAGCAAAAAAATTTGATTCAAACCCACCTTGATTATCGGGATCAAGAAACTAGATACATATTTGACGGGCACGTTTGACGATAGCCTCGGACCTGTTGCTTAAAGTCGTTGGAAGTACCCCTTACGCCTCGCATCCCAACGCTCCAACGTTCCGGGTGGTGGTGGGTAACTCAGTTCTCAATGAGGGATTGTAAACACTCGTCTGGCGCTTTTCGATCACATCCAACGTGTTCTTCAAGATTTGACATCGAGGACTATCTGTGCGGGAGAGTGAGTAAATATAAGGGCACCAAGATGAAGAGAACTCACCATAGTAGAATACCTGTTATCCCAGCTGAAGGAGAGATCAAACGGACACAATTTCCTGAGGCTCGTTTATAGCGAACATCGACGTCGAGGAGGAGGCTCGGGGGCACGTGTGCCGCCCAACCGATCCGCTAGTCCCGAGTTCCCACGACTCCTTCTGGCTGGCGACCTTCATGATCCCGCCTGGCGCTATTTGACATATCGCGACGGTGCCTTTCAGAAGCTGACGCAGGCGGCATTCTCAAGCTCGATAATCGCAAAAGATTCGAGTCAAGGTCTCTGAAGCCTCAGCACTATTGAAAGCTACACCAGATCCAAACTGACGCTGTCCAAACGCCCTCGACGCCATAACAAGAGAGGTTCTGTGTACCCGGCAACGTAGCCGGCGGAACATCTTGAGCATTTGACAAAGTTTGAAAGCCTGAATGTCGGTAAGCTGACTGACACCCTACAGGCTCCATTCTATACGAGAAATAGGCTCTACCCTCATCTTCACGACACAGGCAACGGGAATGAACCATTCAGTCCTATGAAGTTGCCAAAAGACTGAACCTCACCAGTAAGTACAAAGTCGTTGTCGTCGAGAAGAATTGAAGTCTCTCGGATATGCATTCTTAGCCCTCAAGGACTGACAATCCCAAGGGCAAGCTTGTGAGATTGAGGTTCAAATGAAGGATGTTGATACTTTCTCGATGGGGACAGAGTTCATTCAGGGCGAATGGGCGGAGCCCAAAAGCCCTCGAGCAAGATATGGGTGAGCGTTTCGAGTTGCTGATTCCTACGGGCTTAACAAAAACAACCGACCCACGGCTTGTCAAAATTCCGGCACGATCGGGAAGCGTGGAATCGGGGTCAACAAAGAGAGGCGAAAAGCCTTTCGGACGATAAGTGGGTTAGTTCTGTTGGTTTCGACGGTTTTTCCCCTTTGATGTGTGCTTTGTTCCGGTGGACGTGAGTTCCACAATTGCTCCATATTTATATTTGAGTCCTCGTACCACGTTTTTCGAACCTACCTCGAGTGAGAATGAGCATCTGGACGGACGACGAATGCAGCTCGATCCTCACTTTCACAAGGGCTACTTACGACTCAATTACGACGTTCCTAATGACCCCCCAATCTCTCAATAAAACGAACTACACTACAGTTCCGGTGGAGGGTCAAAGGCGACCACCTTGGTACTCATATGTACATAAGAACCGCGCATATCGACGTCGTAGGGAGATACTCAATAATTGATGACCTCGCAGCGGGTAAGGGGAGCACAGGGCCTGAAAGAGATGACCACACGGACACGTAGATGTACAGTACGAATAAATATCCTCGTCTAGACCGTATTGTAGTACATGCAAAGCAACCAGAGGTTACTTTTGAATGTGGTTTTCCTTCGTCAATACCCAAGCCCAGGTACGATCCTAAAGCCCGCAACTCGCGACGGCTGGAGTGTACTGACACAAACCGCTCGTAAGTAGCGGCATTAACGCATGAGCAGCACAATACAATGGCCTCGAAAAGCCGAGGCTACGTGCCCATACCCTACAACCTGATACATGAAAAAGGATTCAGAAGATAGTGGATCAACGTACCTGTACCCAATTCCATCAGCCATTACTGCCACTGCAGTCTTCACGCCTTAGCTCGTAGCTGAATGTTCTGTACATTGGATGTGTCAGAAAGGGATAAAATAACGACAGGAAATACCCACTGAGCATATACCAAGGTAGTAGCGATCATACGGCAAAGTCTTTCACCGCATCGCATGAGTTGGTCTGGAGGCATATATTACACGTATACTGGGTATCGCCAGATGTCAATGCTTCGAGAAGCATTGAGAGTCTGGGATGACTATTCCCTAAACGCCCATATTCGGAGGCTCGGCTCTCAAATATACCTTGCGGTGCAGTTGAAGCCGATGGAGACGCCCGGATAAGGGGTGACTCCCTCGAAATATGGGCAGGGCCGAGAGCAGGGGTCTAGAAAAAGAGAAGTTGCTGTCGAGGCCATGCCAATCGACATTTTTCGGGCTCAGCACAACGAGGGACTGCGACTTTGAGGCTGAATAAGTCGATATTCCATAGTCAGTTCTGTTGGTAGATAATTCAGCTCTGGGAGTGTTAAAAGCAGAGGATTCGGCTCACCTGAGTTCAAACGTTCGACAGGGCGCCCGACTTGTCTAACCTTTCAACATTCCGGCATCCTCATTTCCACTCGGGTACCGAGAGCGACGTAATAAGTCCATGGAGGAGTAGGAAGCAAACAAGAGAGATCAGATGTGGCGATGGCGATGGACGAAGGTGAAAGGAAAGTCGTCTCGGGATAGTGGCCGTAGGTGTAGGTTCGGAAGGTGGGCTTCAGCATTGGCTGACGCTGCTTCGAGTGGATAGGTCTCTGCCGCATACCTCGCCTGAAGCCATGCCTGTGAGTTTTTCGTGGTAATATGAAGAATAACAGATGGCGTTGGCGTAACAGAACTACGACCTAAGAAGGCGACTGGGTATTTAATAGTTCTGTTCTTGTATGGGTTGAAGACGGGCGGAGATGGCGATGGGTTCAGCCTTGGGGTGTCGTTTGACAACCACAACACGTTGGCGTTATGCATGTTCTTGGTTTCCTAGTCCTGCTGGCGTCATTCCCACTCCCATTTGACATCTCAGATGCCAACTTGCCCCAACGACTTTGGATTTATTCAACCTCTCCCCCCCACAGAAGCCTAAAACCTTCTAATTTTCATCCACCCTCGATATCCGACCCGTTCACCTCTAAGTCCAAGTTTTGAATCGCAACTGCGATATGGAAAGGTCAGGTTTCTGCTTCATAGGTCAGACTGTAAACGTACCATACGGAGTTTAGAGTGGGTGATGGGTGTTGCAAACAACGAGCGAAAACGCTTTGTCAGCGTCCGCGGCGTTGACCGTGTCCATCACCTGCTCACTGGCTGCTCGCAAATCGCCCATCACTTGGACCTTTCAAAGCTCAAGTTCTCCAATATCATCTTCCTGTAAATTCTTGAATCCTGCTCCACGCCGAATAATCGATTAATCCTCATCCAGTGTTGGTTACTGAGCATACCACCACCCAGCAAAACTGGACCGCACGGTCCATATTTTGGCAGGTAGACCCCTGTCAGCCCCGGCCCCAACGTACTGCACCCCTAATTGCTTTGTCAGTGGCTCACTTCAATTCTCACACGTCTTTCGCTCCCCACCATCACTCCTTTTTAGCCTGGCCTACGGATGACGATGAACAAGTGAGTTTTGGCTCTGATATGTGCTGAACAAACCCTGACATTCTCTGGTTCTTTCTAGAAGTCAAGAAATCGCGGTTATTGACGATCGAATCTCCACAACATCGAAACGAGAAAAACTCCGTCTTCTCAACTCACACCAGAACTCCCTCATCCCCATTGCCTGTCTTCCACCCGAAGTTCTTTCCCGCATCTTTGGCTGCTATGTCGAAGAAATCCGGCCATTCCAAATGACAGACGTTTTTCCAAATCAGTTGCGGATCCTGAAACCAGAGGACTGGCTCTGGTTCACCCAGGTATGCCAACATTGGCGCACCGTGGCTCTGGGAACAGCCACGCTCTGGTCTACTCCTGACTTTCGGTTCCGGAAGTTATCCCTGGAGATGGTAAAACGATCCAAACCAGCCCCACTCAACGTGTTGCTTCACGCCGGCAGAGCAATGGATATTGTCCGATCGGTATGCACAGAGGTGCTACGGAAGGAGTTCTCGCGTATTGTTGTACTCGATCTTTGCCTCCACGAGAAGTGCGCACTCCGAGTCTTCGAAGAGATACGCGGAGTTGAAGGATTTCCTATGCTTCACAGTTTCATGATTTTTTTGGGTGGCAATGACCCATCTCGGCACGCCCTATCGTTGCCCCACGGTCTCTTCGCTGAGCCACCACCTCTCAAAACTCTCGCTCTACATAACCTGGACTGTGACAGGTCACGGAGTTCCGGTTTGCTCAAGAATCTCACCACTCTCGATCTTTCTCTGGAGGAAGGGTTCGCCCCACCTATTCCTCTTGAGAAGCTTTTATCCGTTCTGGAAGATTGCCATGAGCTTCAAGAGCTTGCGTTGGAAGGAAGCTTGAACGAGTCAGACCCAGTACGAATATCAGACCTCGAGCCTGTCGAGCTACCTCATTTGCGTCGATTTAAGCTGAGCGACGGGTTCTCGATCACAGTTTCTTCGTTTTTCGAGCTTGTTTCGTTCCCGAACGTACAGTTCATTGATCTTCGGATCTTAATGGACTCATCTATGGACGGCCACCATCAGCGTCTCCGTAAGATGCTGGAACGCGCTCTACTTTCCCCCAGCTCTCCTCCTCATTCCTCAGCGCCGCCCATAAAGTTTGAACCTCCTCGCTCTCTCCACATCGAACAATTCGATTTTCGTGGTGAGAGCGGCGGTCTCAGCTTTTACCCCTCGTCAAACTCGGCTCCTCGTCACAAAGCACCCGTCAGCATCCGTTTAGCGGGTGACTTTGCGGGTGACAAGCGTTCATTCCATGATTCCATGGCTATCCTACTTGACGTTATGGGACCTTGGAACCTCACTCGGTTGGTGAAGCTCTCGATCTGCGTGGGCAGCGGGGAGGGGATGCCTGTTGACATGGTCGTGAAGTATTTCGGAGGCTTGGAGACCCTGCAACATCTTGTCATTCAGGGGAGTGGAGGCAGCGCTCGTTCGCTGGCAGAGGCAATCGGGAGGGATATTGGGAGCGGCGATAACCATAGACAAGGGGTTCGGAGTTGTGCATTTGAAGGACTTTGTATGCTTCGGTTCAAGCGTGAAACTCGAACTTATGAAAAGCGAGAAAAGCAAACTAGGATAGGAGATGTCCTCTTGGGGGGTCTCAGGCGAAGGAGGGAGATAATGGGATCTGTCGGGGTTGAGAGTATCTTCATTGATGAGGGTTTTTTGTTGGATGAGGGGGAGCTTGAGGAGCTTCGCAAACTTGTTCCTGATACAGCTTTCAATACTCGCTCGTAGTCAAATTATGGCAGGAGATGATGAAATTCTTGTTGATATCATGCTCTACAAGTCCGTTATAATCACCACTGGTATCTACGTATGCCTGGGACCCCGCTATATGATACCCCAAGAATGTTCTTATGACAACAAGACCTTAGCTCAGTAAGGTACTAGGTAGTGTTGCCCATGGCTGGCTGGGCTCGGCTTCGGCTTGGCTTGGTGCGGCTCGGCTCCGATGTGGCTCAGCAGCCACGTAAGCCGGCTCAGCCATGGCTGGAGTCCCCAAATTTGTCAAATTTTATTTTCGACCCTTCCACTATCCAGAGTTGTTAGAATTCGGCCCCTTACATTCAATGAGCCTCTATTATCACTGCAGGAAGTGTAAACTACCTGGGGGAGCAATCAAGGAGAAATTATGGTGTTCACTCTGAGGTGGTGCCATGTGGGAGTACAGCCACCAGGGCCCACCCCAGGTGAAACCTCGTGGCATGTTTATGCCTTTTATGAGTCACAGTGGGCATTTTGTGAGTCGTACCACTGCAAACCCCGAGCTGATGAGCTTGGACATGGTCAGGGAGTGCTTTAGAACAAGAAAGGCACAAAGTATAGGGGAAAGGAGAAAAAATTCATCGCTGTAAGGATTTTGGTGGTTTGAGCCACGGCTAAGCCGGCTTTCGAGCCGAGCTGTTGGCTTGACACAGCTTTGGCTTGGCTTGGCTTCAAGCCGGCTTAGCCGCGGCTCCAGCCGAGCCGTAGGCAACACTAGTACTAGGTCTCAGATTACAACCCCATGTATTCAAAGGGAAGCTTCGACGAGGGCAGCTTGAGGTTTTCTCTACCGCAAAGAATGCCACGATTCAAACCATCGTAACTACTGTGTAGTGTCCGTTCGGTGAACTTCATGCATGTCTAATGAGGGTCGAAATACAGATCGTTTCGTCACTCCATTTCAGTATCATACTAATATATAGTGTTACCCACGGCTCGGCTTGAGCCGTGGCTAAGTCGGCTTCAAGCCAAGCCAAGCCAAGCCAGTTCCAAAAATGGCTTGGACTGGAGCCACTTCCTGGCTTGGCTTCTGAGCGGCTCAAAAGCCGGCTCAGACGGCTTCAGCCACTTGAATTATGAGACTTTCAAATTGGATGAAACTATGAAATTTATACCTAATATATGGTATGTAGTACCTCTTCCTTGTACATAGACTTCATACATGCCATCCCTACCTAGTATGCGACAAGGAACAGGTGTGAGAAGGCCACGTTATGAGACCCGGGGTAGACCCGGGTTAGCATACAGCCCCAGCTAAACTCTGAAACTCTGACTGCCCACGCGCATCCATGTAGTTCAGTCCTCCAGTACCTGTGAGGTGTACCAGTGAAGTAAATACTTATTTAGACTGTAATTGAAGTATCAAAACCCTGAAAAATCAAGGGGAGAATTTTAGTGGCTGGAGCCGCAGCTCAGCCGGCTCAAGCGGCTTTTGAGCCAAGCCACGTGCTACGGATCGGCTTCTAAGCCACATCCAAGCCGAGCCGTTCCCAGCCGAGCCGAAGCCGAGCCCAGCCAGCCGTGGGCAACACTAATATACTATGTATTCATCCACGTTGTGTAATGTATCGCCGTCAATAAGTAAGAGCAATACATACTTGTTGCGAAACCATTGAGATGTCCAGGTGGGGGAAAAGAGGGTTTTACTGCCATCCTTGGTATCCATTTCGACCTTCGTGATTCTTTCCGCTACTCGATGTCGGTTGCTCATACAATGACGAATCAGCATATGGGCCAGAGAAAATGGGCTGTGGCTCGAGGTGGGGAAGCGGTACGTTCCAATGTTGCTCAGGAAGCGAGCTTCCATCACCGCTACACGGGGTGAGTGAGATATTGGGGTACGGCCCATCCGTGCGGACGCCTAGATCACTGGGCGGCGTGTAGGATGGTATGGAGGAGTCGCTGGGGAGAATAGATGGGGAACTCAATACGGCCCTTATCGTGACAAAACAATCCGTACAATTTTTGAGGCTCCGAGAGAATATAATGGACAAGGTGAGCTGGAAGTCGTATCTAGTAAAAGGGGACCAAATACTCATCGTGGTTTTCCAGAGACCTATCACGATTATCAAAGCATTGCGGCCCGAGCGATTCAGACCTTGGATGACTGTACAGAACACCACACGAGAGCCTGCAATTCGAGGCTGCCAAAAAATTCCAGGTACGCGTCAGATCGGCTTTGTCAAGGTTAGTCGAGCACTGATGCTCATTTCTCTACGCCAGGCCACGACACGTTCACGGGATAAGGATGAGATGAAGGGTATCTAGGGTTATCGGAGACAAGGTAGTATCGGCTATGGGGGTATTGGATGTGGTGGAGGGAACGATTGACTCGAAGATAGGAACGTGTGGAAACCAAGACAAGCGGGAGTATACGATGCTATGAAGATATGACACGATAGTATTCTCTGACCCAGTGTTTTCGCGTGCTTCTGGTTTCCGATTGATAATTGTTGGGGACTCTCTGAGTCGCCCGAACGATTCACGTATCTATCTGGACGACAGGGGAACCACCGCATCCATATTCTATCCCCATAATGTTACTCTATGAGCACAGCCGCCCTTGACAAGTAATAGATAGCCCTGACAAATGTAAATCGATGGGCCATTCTCCCATTAGACTTGCATATTGCATGCGGTCTGTGAGTTACATATATCCAGTTAAAGCTTTCCCCCCAACATAGGCGCGTCAACATGACCATCGCCGACATTGGCTCAAAAACGAGCGATAACGGATACGGGTACCCAACACTCAGGCTCAAACCTACGAAAACGAAAACGTCGGTATGGTGAATCAGAGAACGGTAGAAGGGAGCCTACCTGTAGCCAGCGCCTCGTTCGCTGAGACGCACAATCTGATTTTCTGCTCTCGGGCGGTGAGACCTGTCAAAGTTGCTGTCAGAAGCACCTCGCGAATCGACCCAGTAGACACGTACCTAGTATCGAGAATCCAAATCACGGTATCATATCCCATGGAAAGTAACACAGACGCGTAATCCGTGTGCTTCCAACGGGTGATGCGTCACGGAACTGCGTTTCGTGCATAGTGGAGATTTGGATGTCGGGTCGAGGGAGGTGTCCCAAGCTCCCTCTTCCTCTTGAGGGAATTGGTCGATATCGGGGGCTGATGCCGTCTTCCGACGTTTCGACAAACTCTCTTTCAGTCTGCAGACTCTGTGGCGCTAAATGTTACGGATCGTGAGTGTATGGCGATTGATGTTGCCTTGAGTTTGTGGCAGATACGAAGTGCACGCTGTGATAGTTCGGGATCTGGTACTGAGTGCTATACATGACGAGGTGCTGCCGCCGCGATAGGACTGGAGGTATTTGTGAGACCGCTTAGTCCTTCGAGTTGAGAGGGACAATGTCAGCTAACTCACTTGGATTACTATTCCATCCTCGGTGTTTAAACGTTCAACGCCGACATCCACCTTATCTAATCTTGACCTCCACCCCAGGTTACCCTATGTGACCTTCAATCCACCAGATCGTCCCCCTGGGTGTCACCCTGGTTGTGACGAGCACCGTGCGAGCGCATATTCGTGTCGAGGCCCTTTCAACGCCTGCTTTCTCGGCCTACTCGTCGTGTTCGATAGAGGGACCCTAAAAGTTGAACAGTCAGAACACATAACTGGACGTGCAAATGTGCCTGGTACGCACCCAACAGACCATGTTGGCATCTTGTAGGTAAACGCTACGACCGAGCGGATGCAACTGGAGAGGGCTTCGAGACCAGTGTAAGTGAGTCTTGCAGCTAGGCTGACACGGCGGTGTGATAGGATAGATTCGAGTCAAAAAAGTAGTTGGGGAGCCAATACGAGCAGGTAGGATCAATGGCTGTCGGCGGATGTAGGTGCCTAGTCGTTCATCGTTAAGTGGAAACGTTGTTGCCTTCTGTGCAAATAGGTGATAAGCTGGAGATACAGGGTGATGCAGGGGAGACGCACAGTAATCGGTATTGGTAGATTCCCCATAATAATGTCCCCTCCATGCGACCTCTTTGAAAGACAACTACTGAGACACGAGAAATCCAGATTCAATCAGCATGAAGCAAAAGAAAAGGGTGTTTTCGACTTGCCTCGTACAAATGAACTCTTTGTCCATTCTCTGACGAGGTGTGTTTTTCCGCTATGTCTATGCTCGAATACCGAGCTGATTTCACTGTCTTTTTACTACAGCGAATCTAAAAGCCGACATCTGAGTCTCATTTCCCCCATGCAGTCGGTCTACCGATTCTTGAACCCGCTGACCTTGGTTGATATGTCCAGAGTCACGCCTTTGTATACAAAAACCGAATATCTCACCTTTCACATGGCAGGCTCGAACCTGAACGCGCTATATGCGTCCGACGCTCGCCAGAAAGCAACCAGAAAGACTCTGGGCAGATGGAAAAATCAGTTTTGAAGGCGGAGGTGGAGAGGGAAAAGGATCTGACGGCACTGGGCTTGTGGCGGAGTGGAATATCGTGACGCCAACGCCAGCACTGAAAGCTCGAAACAACTTCTACCAGCTAACTCGACGTCTCTATCCACATTTATCGTTCAAGCCTGCTGCTTTGTTATGTCTCGAAGAACTCGACGCTTAAGCGACTCAACCCTCCAACTCGTGCTCACGATTTTCGGCCTCGGATGCGTACTTTTCCCCAATCTCCACTGACCATTACTACCCCCGAGGTGGCGGCGAGCGAAGCGGATGCCGAATCCAAAACGAGCAGGGAGTGGATAACGGCCAGGAGGACTGTCGATGAAAGCAACGGACGGGGCGTTTGGTTAACCACCGTCGGGGCTGATGCTGATATGCCTACCTTGATCATGACAACTATGCTCTCCGATTAGTTCTGAGGCTTTGGGTTGTTCCCTCATCACGATCTTTATCCACGGATACGGCACTCCGTTCTGCGAGGTCATTGTCGCCTCGCTCGCTCTCTTCCGTAACCGTTTGTCTCCTTGATGGAAGGATCTACGATTCATCTCGCGAATCATGCCTACAGAACGCTCGCTTGGTACCTTGATTTTCAAGAAATCGTCTTTTAAAACTTCGATCCCTACCCGGGGTGCGGATAGCACGGTGACGGGCGAGTATAATGAATAGGAAGGTGCCTTCGAAGTCTGGAGATGGGGAAGCGGAGCTCGAGAGCCATGGGGAAACCTTGGGGGCTGGGTATGTTTGCTAGTCGACGGTGCCTTGTTCGAGTGTTCAGGGTATTTACGTTCACAGGCATCTCATTTATCGACTCGACACTGAGTACTGAAGGCCCACTTTCATTGTCACCGTATGGCGTGTTGTCCTTTCTGGTCACTGGCGTATCTACTGCTAGTTACCGTGTCATTGAGGGACGACGCGTGCCCTATCGGAAGTCGGAGTAGACGCAAATTATACTGATCCTCTTCAATCCTCGTCCCCGATGCACTGCGTGGCTTTGAGCGCCTGAATTGTTGTTGGACTCGAAAACTTCAAGAATAGTATGCTACCGTCCACCGTTCGATCTCCTGCATTCGTGTTCAGGACTCTCGCATACAGGAAACTATGATTTCCTTCACGGTTCTCTCAACTCGGCGAGCCTCGCTTGGAGAGGGTGGTCAAACGAATATTGTCCACATGAATCACACTTGAAGATGCTTCTCGAACGGCTCATTAAACCCGATGTCCAATGACCCACGAGCAATTCATTTCCGTCGCCCTAGCCCAATGCGACGCTTTCACGAGATCCCTACGTGGGCTGGGGGTTGTGAGAATCCAGCCCGTGTATTGTCACGAATGAGTTCTTTTCGATCATCCGGAACGTTCTGATCCACCGCATTCCACCGGTTCTCGCTAGTTGAGCCGACTAAACTCGAACGGGCTCTGATGAACGCTCATCCGGCTCCAAGTACCTTCATCAACCTATAAACAGCATCCTCTGATCATCAAGCAGGTGGGTGAAACGTGTATTGGGCGTTAGAATTCATGGAAGGAAGGCCGGACGGCGATGTCCAGGTGTTGCGGCGCGGATTTGTTCATACTTCCAAAGGTACGACAGCAACAGTATCAACGAACCGTGCTCCCTCACGGCTGTAGGCTGGACTTTGGCGCCAATCGAGTCGAAAGGATACTCTCAAAATGTAATCGGAACTCCGCCATTGCTGTAGAGAAAGCACAACTCATGAAACCCATGAGGAATGATCGAACGCCACTCATCGATGTGAGTATTCGTCCTGTCACGATTCATTAATACTGAGTGATGAATGTTATTCAGCGTTTTAGGTTCGCAGCGACGTCGGGATTCAAGGGCTGGGGGTCTATTGACTCGGAGAGTGGGAGGGAGTCTCGTGGAACTGATAGTTGGATCTGTGGGGGGGAGGTTTATGGGGACACAGAGAAAGGCTAAAACATAGGTATCTAATGGGCGTGTACCATACCAAACACCCATGGAACAGGAAAATTAACTTGGCGCTGATAAGGCGGTGAGCCAATTTTGTGTGGAAACGGCATGTTGTTAGGTATAATATTCTTTGGTGACCCAAGTTCCCAGACATTTCGCTCCCTTCTTACCTCCCCTCTCCGCAACACCCATGCAACCCAATTTTTTCCCCAATGCTCGCGATTTTGTTATCTCTCACAGCAGCTTCAATCATGTTCAAGGCAATCAGCATAACAATTACAACCTTCAAATTTCAAGAATGAGTGCTGGTGCCGCCGTAACTGAGTCAAGCAGACATACTTCAATAGCTCAGGGAGTAACAATAACAACGATTCATGGAAATCAGATCAACAATGTCATCCAGCCTGAAAAGAAGGAGCCTACAGAGTTTGATGACGTGGGTATTGGGTTGTCCCAGGAAGGCAGATTTCTGATGGTGTTTGCAGTTCCGGATTGTAAAGCGTGGCGATATCTGCAGGTATCGAGATGTCGTGCAGTTTCAATATGCCTATGAACGTCGTCACCTGTGGTGCACTCGGAACTGTCAATGTGAGTCGTGCCAGCAGCAGAGAGTTGTCAAAACAGTTTGTATTGGGAAGATTGAGGGAACGCGGGGCAAGTTCACGGTGATGTCCTATAGTGGACCGGGTGGGCGGAAGGTACGTGCTGACCCTCCTGACGCATTCCAACAATCATGGTTTCTTGCAGGCATTTGAGAAAGATTTTCGGACATTCTCGAGCATAGTGTGAGTCCAACGGAAACCATTGCTGTGAATTTACTGAAGATGTAGTTTTTCAGAACCTCGAAAGTTCCACAGATGTATGCAGTTGACATTGGGAGCATTCCATCAATTGTCTATTGGAATGGTGAGCAGCTTCTCAGCCAATGACTGAGGGTGACTGACTTCACTTGTGCCCCAGAACTTGCACCTGCTGTGGTTTTGAAGGGGAATCTAGGATGGTTGGGCCAGATGTACCTTTATTCTTTGTGTGTGAGTAGTCTTTACAACATAACTGAACAGTTTGATCATAGAATTGCAGTGTCAATGGGTTTGTGAGGAAGGAGAGCTGTGGATAGATCTAAAGCGAGGGGTAATCTGTCGTGGGCCAGAAGGCCCATATCCAGGTTTCCCAGGACGGTGGTTTGAGACTGATGACATGCCTTTGACCGTTGACCTCCTCCAGGACGACATTTGCATGCGGTTCATGGCAAGTTGTAGGTCAGAGGATGTTGATCGTGCATTCATTGAGGAGATCAGATCAGCTGGGGATGACGTAGGCATGCCTGAATCATTTGATCAGCCAACTATCATTTCAGCTTTAACCCAAACCCCCATTGCTGTTGGAAACAATGTTTGGGAGAGTGATGAGGGCAATCTTATAGAGAAGAAGGTGTTGGGAAATGGAGTAACCAGGTGAGCCTATTTCAATCCTTTGGCTTTTCTGCCTGAACTGCTTGAGTAGATTTCGAGCAGATGGGGGCGGACAGTTTTGTTTGGGGTTGGATGACGATGTGAATAAGGCCTGGCTTTGTCAAGCATTGAGGGTTTTTCATGCTCATGAAAGCTCGTTGGATAACAATACAAGTGTTTATCGTGAGTTGTAGTTTTTCTTGACTCTTTTTGCCTACTAACTTCCCCCCAGACCTCATTTGGTGTAGAGCCGAGTTGGAAAGCTGCCTTTCCTACAACCAAATCCATCTACACCAACGATCCCAGCAGCCAGTCTACCTCTTCATCCGTCCACCTCCTCCTAACCAACCCAGTGGCAACACCTCTTCTCTGCACTTCTGGTCACTCCATGCAGATGGTGAAAAACCCCTCTCATCAGAGATCTGTGATGACTTTGGCCTTCCAACCACACTCAAATACAAGAATAATGGTTACGAATCAATCTCATGGTCTACCAAAATCTACAGACTAATGGATGAATACCAACGCCTACGCGGGTTTGACCCAAAAACCATGGACTTTGCCCAATATCTTGGATATGATGGAAACCTCTTCCACCCCGTCAACAGCACCAATTGCTTTGATGAAGATTGTGATGGTATGCTCTGCCCCCATCTGCTTCCATTCATTTATTGACCTTGAGTACAGATCAACATATTGAGTGTCCTAAATCTCCTCCCAACCTAGATGGTGATCAAAGCAACGGCGATAACAACTCGGGTTACCCTGCAATCCAGAAGCAACGCAACATTGGGAAGTTCAGTGAGCAATTCTCCTTATTCTTGCTTTTCCACGTGTCGAGAACCTTCCAGGCAACCCTCTTGTCAACCAAGTGGGGGAACCCACATCAATGCATATTATAACTACAGGACGGGCGAATGCCGGAGACAAAAGAACGCATTGCCGTGATTACACAGAGCAGGTGCGTCTTCCAACTAGCTGTTTCGCCCCGTCTAGTCATGGAAATTCTTGCAGAACTTTGGTCTTAGAAACAACGGCACTCGCGACGAGCACACTGGGGTGGAACCCTGTCCACAACGCATACCTCCATTCAATGTGTTTCCTGGGAACGTCACTCCGGCTCGTATGACCTTTCGAACAGAGAATACCGCTCGAGAATATCTCGAGATGCCGCAGCACGCGGTATTGGCGGCACCCTCTCATAGCGAAGCCCCCCATTGGCGGGAGTGGAACCCGTACGCTCGCACCGAGACCGCCAACACTCCCCCACGATCTACCCCAATCATGACAAACACTTCCTCTGCCCGTCCAAACACCCACGCAATTGGAGACTCCAACCATACTTCGGGAGAATACACCTCTCGAACTGTCGAGTGGCCAGAACTGTCGCAGCTCGGAGATGCAAATCGTTATCATACATGGCCGCCCAAAGCTTCCACGATGGGTGGTCTGTCGAGAATGTCACAGACTGTCCACCATGCATACCATCCAGCGCCATCCGACGTTTCCCGTAATAACACTACCATGATTGACGATTACAACCTGGTACGTCGCTAACCTGTTTTTTCCACCTCGCCTTATCTCTTATGAACTGATACTCTCGCGCAGGGTTACCAAACTGATGCCGGCGTAAATGATATGGCGAGGGATATCGGTACCGGTTCAGAGTATGATCGAGAGGTACATTTCGACAGATTCATTTCTGGGATTTGGGGTGAGTAGCATGCCCTTCGTTGTTCTGATTCGTTGTTGACGTTGAACTATCTAGACAATCACCTTACATATGCCAGGGAAGTTGGGCCCATGGTGGCGCTGCAGGCCACTGATAGTCACATATATCGACCTCATCCGAGTTCGTGTCAACTGGACGTCGACGAGCTATGTATCTGGTTCGAACGATTGGCGATCGTGTGAGGTTATGACCTATGTTTCTCCTCCGTGATTTTGCCGTCGAGAGCCATGTATTTATGCCACCTTTAAATACTCCACGATTCATTCGACCGCTATCTTTTGTTCCCTTGATTCCGGGACTCTGCTCATTCTACAAAGCCATCAAACAGTACGCCAGCTCATCTTGGCTGCACACCGACGGCGTGAGAGTCATTGCAGCCTAGTGAGCATTTGATCTCCCTCATCCATCGGGATTCAAATCTGTATTCGTTATATGACAATTCTGCTGCTTGTCCTTCTCTTGTATGTCCTTCCAATCGCGAGGTGTCTTGGGTGTTCGATACTACTATATAAAGTCCGTGAACGTCAGGTCCACAGATTTCTGCAGCGCTATTCTGAGCTGTGGTGGCCCGAAGCTATGATAGGACATCTTGAGTTGAGCGTCACTACGAGCATAGGTGTTCTCCTGAACGATAAAATCGAGGGTCATACTCAAATTTCAGAGCCCAGATTCCAATAATATGAGCGGATGTGGTTTGAAGCTGAAGGTTGGGTTCACCGTTCAGGGATCGTGACACGAGGTCATATCTAGTTCTCGTTCTGAATAGGCGAGCATCAGAATGGATATCCATTGGCAGTATACTGGAGCTAGGCTGCTCAGCAGGTTTGAGTCAAGTTGTGGGTGCTTGTTTGCCTGCGTCAACAGCCAGTCCTGTTTCAGATAGTGAGCTCGATATGGACCAGGTGCACCTTCTCCACAGAATTCTCCGACAACATGAGAATTACTCCGGTAAACACTGCATTTGGGAAGAACTACCGAAACCGGAAGTAAGCCGGAAAGTCATGGAAGTGGCGATGTGACGGTAGACTTCCGTGGACGACGGAGAACAAGATTGGGTGATAGTCGTGGATAACACGGGAAAGCCGCACGAAACCCAAGCAAAAGGCTTTTTAGACGTCTATACCGGGTGTAAGCGCGTATCCTCCGCTTCGAGTACACAAACTCTCTCAGTATCTTCCGAGATATATAGCCGGAGCTCTTGACTCACCATCCCAATGTGCAGGTTGTTGCTCTCGCGCCTTGGACTGGAAGGTCTGATTATTCTGCGCAATACCGTTTTCAATGACAAGCTGCAAGTGAAGGTAATAGATTCTATCACCGCGTAGTCTGGGCCTCATAAGTCGGTATGCCTAAACGTTAACCTATGAAGTGAGCTTGTATGGTCAGCCTTCATTCTATCGGCTCAAGGAATTTCTGACCGACTGTCAAATGCTTTTCAACAATACAGCCGAATCGGGTACAATTGATTGGATTCCTTACCGGGTCGTGTGGGGTGACTATCGCCTCGTTACGATACAGGTCAAGTAACCCTCTATTTCTTAACGATCCACAACCCCTTTAACCTACACCTCGAGATCCGAGTCGCATCAACTACGGATAAGCTTCCGTGAAAGGTGTGCATACACGGATGTGATAGGGTCGAATAGGGCGCAGGTATTAAAGGTGAGCTAAAAGAGAGCTCCATTATGGAACAGCAGCAACGGTAGTATGCAAGCTGATCGATAGAGCTAGAACATATTAAGAGAAGTAATGGCATGAGTGTGCCAGTCTCAGGAACAGGGTGTCTGTTTGTTTCGTGCGAGGGACAGATATACCACCGAGTGACAAAAGCCGCACTTGTCAATGATACGAGGTTCCGGATGCCAGGTTTAGAGTCAATTACTGTTGCGGAGGCGCAATCTGACAGTGGTAGACCATCGGTCCCGTCCGAACGTTCAACCTCTAGATCGGGCAGAAATGAACGTCGAGTATTAGCAGGCCCAAAGTTCAGAGAGGTAAGTGCCTCGGCTCCTACACTCCATTATGCATTATGCCTTAACACGACTATTCTCGGACACCAATATGTCTGCCTTGGAGCGACTTGAGCAAGAAGTCGAGGGCTTGAAGTTTCTTTCTTGGGAGAGTCCATCGGATAGAGAACGACCCGGAGGATTCATTCCGACCAGCAAGCGAGGTCGGCCGAAGGAGGGAGCTTCAGGTAGCCAGAGATAACGAGGCGGAAGACAGACGTGGTAGAAAGAAAATTGGCCAGAGCGAGGTGGTGGTCATATAGACAACACCGCGGATGCTGACAAAGCGTTTTACTCGTTGTTCATAACGCCCATCATAACCACCGCCCGACTGCAACCCTCCCCCCCCCCTCTTCTTTCGTTAGATGCAAAGGAAAACATCTCTGAGACACTCCAGAATGCCCGCCCACATTACTCTCGACCAGATGCCGATGCTTCAGAGCAGGAGACATTGATGTTGGTTCAAGTTGACCTTCTCCCACTCGGAAACCAGAAAGTCGACGCGGATCGGAAGTCAACCCTTCCGAAGCTCTGATGCTGGTGCGTGTTTTTTGCTATCGTCTTTAGTGCAATATCGAACTTATCATCCATCTGTTTTACTACAACTTGTACCAGTCTATCCGTCGTCTGAGCTTCACACCCTCCACCCAAAACTGGTCTATACCCAGGCTACCAAGGTACGTTTAGAGTGATTTATCTCCGCGTTTATAGAACGCAGCTCCGACCTTCAACATTGCAGGTTTGAACAGTTTGGTCTGAATGCAGCAGCTATCGACAACACCACCCCTCGGATAGAGATCGGGGGACAGTATGGTGGCGAAAATGGCAGGTTTCGAGGGAGAACGACAATAGTGAGGTCGGGCAAGATCCGAACGTTGCTGAGCTTGGAACATTGGTTGCCAACTACTACTAGTAGTGGAATAAGACTAAGAGGATCTCATCCACGCGAAGGGACTGGCGTTGCGGAGGGGGGGCAGAACAAAATAGCCACCCACCAACTCGACGCCTCGTTTCAAATCTTGGTGAATGAGAGCATAGCAGGTGGAGGAAATCCGACGTCGTTGGGGCAGGTTGGAGTCTAAGAGGTCGAATGAGTATTCGGGATGGCGCCGACTCGGTGGAGAAGGACTAGGCCCTCAAGACGTGCGGAAACACCGCTGTGCTCTGGTCGTTGAGGGAAAACCAAAGATCAGATCCATCGACACTACGTCCATCCTCAGCCCATCAGCACCACAACCATCGCCTCCCCGTCGGAGGAGGAAACAGTTTGATCAAACAAATCCATTGAGAGTCCTTCACTCCTCCATTCGTGACGACTGTTTTTGTGACTCGAACCGAAGAACCGAAGGGGCTCGGAAGCTCGACCAGGACTGGAAGTGTTGTTCTTTTTTCCCAAGACATCGCAATCTGTTTCAGATCTATGGAAGTCGCTGTCGGTTGGGGTGATTGGATTCTTCGGATAGTGTTTCCGATGAAAGATAGCGAGAGGATTGGGCCGGGCGATGATGAGGGTTATGGACAACGAGCAAAACGAGCAAAGTGCTTTGTCAGCGTCCTCGGCGTTGTCCCTGACGACCACCACCCGACCTCACGCTGCCTATCCTTTTTCTAGCTTCCGACATTTCCCGCCCCTGCGTTATCCTAGAATTCTCAACTCGTCGAGCGCGCAGGAACGAAACTGAGTCATGACAAGCCCTCAACTCGGCCGCCCACTCAAAACACTTCCAGTTCGATGGGTGAATTAGGGCGAATAGTAGGCCTTGCTCGTGACAATCTGGAGGGAATGTTGCCCAGGTGCATTTCTCCCATCTCTTATGTCCCTTTTTGCTCACTCCTCGAGGTTGATTTGCCACCGGCAACGTACCCACCAAATCGCAACGACCAGAACCACTCCGAGATGATGATGCCCTATACTAGCCTTGAGCTTCTCGATGCGACACGAGGCCGGCAGTTCTTGCTATCCAGCATATCGCCCACCTTTCTCGCCTGCAAAGACGCGGCCTTTGACGGCCTCTCTTCCCTTCGAATGTGACAGAGCAAGGCGCTGGCGCTGGTGTTCAGAACGTTCAGAACGTGTACTGCTAAGCCCTACCTTCAATCTCTCCAACACTCCACAGTACTATTTCAGTAACCAGAAGCTCGTCGAACGCTCGCGTGCGGGCGATAGGTCGACCTTCGGCCGACTCAGTTGGCTGGATCGAACTGTCTCATATCTCGGAGCTCTCTGTTTGATCAATTCCGAAGACAGGAACATCAAGCTCTCGGCTTCTTGCTGAAGTCCATCCAAGACAGACGTATCGTTGGGCGAGAGCAGGCATATAGGTAACATCAAGATAGGTAAGATGGCCAGGTGCGTACCTCTTTGAGCTTCGTCCTAGTCTTGCTGCCATCCGGAACGTCGTATGGTCGACAAGTGCGGTCCTTGCCACTCAGTGGTATATTTTCCCCTCGCACGACACAAATAGACGGCCTACGACCTGTGACTGGCATACTGACGCCACTACCTTCCTTACTGTTTTCGTTCCGAGCGTTCAGATCGCTTTGATTTTATCCCCAGGCCAGACCAGTTTACCTGTCAGACTAATCTCTGCGCCCCATTCGACCCTATCACGTTCGTATATGCACACCTTTCACGGGAACTTATACATGAACGTTTGGACATCCGCATGCTGGCATTAACGACGACCAAGGTGGCTTTGGTCGTCGTCGAGGCCGGTGTTGCTTCCATAGTAGCTACGGCGAACCGTTGTCAGTATCACGAATGGAGGGTAGAGCCGGGATCCATTAGGCTGAGTTGCTAGCTAGTGGCTGTTATATGCTTGGAATCTGGGTGAGAGTTTAATCATTGAACCTGCAGAAGCTTCGAATAATCGATTTTCTAGCCACCATGCTTCGAAACCTCGGTGCTCTTCCACTGAGACGAATTCGAAGTATTTGTTTGGGGTAGCGATGCATTCAGCTACGAAGGCGAGAGGAGGAAGGAGCCGTCGCGAGCTCGAGAGCAATTGCTTGCTTTGTATCGTGAGGAAGCGACAGTTGCTCCGATACCCAGGCCATTCAACTACCCACATCGATAGTACCCGACAAAGGTACTTGACGCTCGGTGAGAATTCCGCCGGATTGAAAGGAAATTTGGCACACGAACTCACCTCAAAGTTTGACGCTTAGGTTGCACTGAATCACGGAGCTCTGAGAGCCTGGATATGCAATATTAGTAGTTGGTCCGGAAATTGTCACTTGTATGTACTCGAAGCTTCTCATTCGTAACACGGCATTTCAGCTCGTGCGCGGACTCCTTGACAGATCTCCCAGGACATACACAGTTCCCTTTGTGCCCCAGTTTAGGACTCGAAGACAGCCCCCTATACCTCGTGGTTGTACGATAAAAGCTCCAATCATTGCTCAATGGATGCTGAGAGAGCAAACGTCCGAGCCGGTTCAATCGTAAGGTGATAGGCCAAATCCCGTGGCTTGAAAGGACAAGCGACTGTTGCCTTGTTGTCGGTCGACCATGTCATCTCTCGGTTTCTGACGGTGCTAACTGTTCACCTTTGGCTAGCTCGCCGAACTAGTATCGAGCACAGTTATCGAATCTTCGGGACAGCAACTCTCTTGGTGTTTCGTACTCAAAGCAGAGCTCACTGGCCAAACCCAGTCGCGTAGAACGCCTTTACCCGTTTCAGACTCGGAGTTCGATGAAAGGCGGAGATGTTGGGTCTCGGAGGGCGATAAAAGGTTGGCTCGCTCTCTGGTACGTTCGCGCTCCCAATGTTCAGGTCTGCTAGCACTGATCAATTGCATCAAGCATCACAACCTAGTGAGTGTCCGGTCTGTCGTCAATTATGCTCGCAGGTGAAAATAATACAGAGAGTTGAAATGATGACGAGCGTATGACTTCTCAACGTACTCGCGTTCGCCTAAGCTGCCTGACCGGTTTCAATGATCCTTCCCGGAGCCAGCATCAGCCCAATTCTCATCCGGTTAGTGAGTCTATAACTCCAAAAGGACAGCCAGCTCATATCAGCTGGAGTCTGTTGTTGAAACACGGGGGTGGACACGTTCACGTTTGCGCCGAACCGTGACTAAAACTGTTGAATGGATGGTGGAGTAGAGACTGCACGGCACTTGACTTCACTGTGAGTATTGAATCAGCCTGAGGGAAAGTTCGAGTGGCTGATTTAGTTGTCTTGCAGCTTCACCGTCTGACCAACCCCACAGTAACGCAAGACCCGTCAATCCCCACCAAAGTTTCAAAGTCTCATCGTTTAACGATGTTCCTCGAGCGCAAAACATGCTCAACGCTTGACAAACCCAGGCATAGGTCACATTCGGATTCAACCTCAACAATCCTTCGTTGACATGGAGTGGTATGTTATTCAGAATGCACATCATGGGAATTAGGCAGGTAAAAGCTGAAACAGCGTCTCGGACGCCTGACGGGAGCTCGCGTTACGAAGGTATGCGGTCCGCGGAAGAGCTGCGAGAGAGCCTCGAGCTCTCTTGAAATGTAGACAAGACGCATCGAATACAACGTGATGTTCCCACTGCACACTGAACACATTATATTCGTTTTTCTCTAAACCAACGACTTGTAGTTTCTTCACCAAAACGGTTTATTTCGTCAAGACTGAGACTGAGTGCAAAAACTTCGTGTGAAACATACCGTTTGCCCTCCAACCAACCAACTCCAACCCTTCCACCTGCTCTCTAAATCCGATAGTAGGCTCTCGAGTGAGAACATACTGACCTATTTCGATCAATTCGAATGGCCTGTGACCGGTGACCGGTTCATACGAAATTGGGAATTCGTATGAACGCACCGTGACCTGTGACGCGGCGAAAAAAATTCGAATTATCGAGTCCGAGAAGCCAAATTTGGCAAGCTCGGAGGTGTCACAGGGTGGGGCAATTCGAATGGACCCCCTGTGACCTTGTGACCATTCGAAAAATTTTCGAAAATTTTGGGCCGTGTGACCTGTGACATTCGAATTGATCGAAATAGGTCAGTATCTTGAGGGTTGAAGCACTGAGCAGTAGCACGGACTCGTAGCCATGTATAAGTAAATAGCGTCTGGACGTCATGGTCCATGGACAACAAGCGGTAGTAATTTGTCAGCTTCCAGCGCGTGCTCCTGGCACGACTGATTGTTTTACAACTCTTCCACTCTCCACCATCATCACCAATAGCAGCTCTTGTAATCCTTTCTTATGGGCGACGATGAACAAGTGAGTTTTGGTTTTGATGTTTGCGGAACGAACCCTGAAGTTCGTTATCATTTTCACTATTTTAGAGGTCAAGATATCGCGGCCATTGACGATGAAATCTCCACGACGCTCGATCGAGAAAAGGTCCAGCTTCTCAACTCGCGACGTAATTACCTCATTCCCGCTGGCTGTCTCCCTACCGAAGTTATCTCTCGCATTTTTGGCTGCCATGTCGAGGAAATTTGCCCCTGCCTAATGACGGACGACCGCCCAAACAGATGTTGGACGGTCACACCCAATGATTGGCTTTGGTTTACCCAGGTGTGCCAACGCTGGCGAATGGTGGCGTTGGGAACGGCGACACTTTGGTCCACCCCCGACTTCCGATTCAAAAAGCTCTCCATTGAAATGTTGAACCGATCCAGACCAGCACCGCTTAACGTATTGCTTCACTGCGTCGTCGGAGAGATGGATATCGTTCGATTTCTGTGCAAAAAGGTGCTGCGGAAGGAGTTTTCTCGTATTGCGGTACTCGATCTCCATCTCGTGAAGAACTGCTTCTTACGAGTTTTTGAAGAGGTGCGCGGAATTGAAGAATTCCCGATCCTCCACAATTTGACCGTTTTCCTGGGCGACGATGATCCACCTCGACGCGTCCTAGCGCTGCCCCACGGTCTCTTCGCCAAGTCGCCACCCCTTAGAACTCTCGTTCTACACAACTTGGACTTCAACAGATCGCGGAGCTCTGGGTTGTTCAAGAACCTGACAGCTCTCCATCTATCCCTCGAGGATGGATTCGCCAGACCTCTTCCACTTGAAAATCTCCTGTCCATTTTGGAGGACTGTCGTGAGCTTCAAGAGCTTGTTCTGGGGGACATCTTGGATGATTCATACCCATTACAGATATCGGATATCAAATCCATTGAGCTGCCTCATTTGCGTCGATTCGACCTAGGCAGCGACTTTTTGGCCACAGCTTCCTCGCTTTGCGAGCTCGTTTCGTTTCCAAACGTGCAGCTCATTGATCTCCGGATATCTATGAATGCCTCTATGGCTGATGACAAACTACGTCTCCATCGCATGCTAGAACGTGTTTTACTTTCCCCCCGCCCTCCTTCTCGTTCCTCTTCACCGCCTTCCGTGAAGTTTAAGCCGCCTCGGTTTGTCACCATAGAGCAATACGATTATTATGATGCACGTGGCACTCTCAGCTTCTATCCTTCGCCCAACTCGAGTCACCGCTATGACGCTCCCATCAGTATCTATTTTCAGCGTGATATCCCTTCATTTTACGACTCCGTGTCGGTTCTACTCGACGTTATGGGGTCTTCGGGTCTCGCTCGGTTGGAGAAGCTCTTAATCTGCGCGAGAGGCCAGGAGGGAATACCTATCGACATCGTCGTGGGGTATTTTGGAGATTTGAAGAGTCTGCGTCATCTTATTGTTCAGGGCAACGGAATCAGTGCGCGTTCGCTTATGGAGGCGATTGGGAAGGAAATCCGGGATGACAACGACGGTCAAAACGGGCTTCGGAGGTGTGCGTTTGAGGCTCTTCGCACAATCCGGTTCGAAGAAGACAGCATACCGTCACTCTCTAACGACCAGTCTCAGATAGGGAGGCGAGTGAGGATAGGACATGTCCTTGTAGGGAGTCTGAGGTGTAGGAAGGAGATCATGGGTGCCGTCGGGATTGAGAGTATTGTGGTTGATGGGCCTTTTGCGTTGGATCCGGGAGAACTTGAGGAGGTTGGTAGACTTGTCCCTGATTCGGTCTTTCGTGTTCACTCGTAATCAAGTCATGCTAGTGGTAGGAGATGACAATTTTCTTGATCGATCATATCGCTGTGATATGTATGACCGGGAGCCCTGACTATCATAGCGGGAGAACTCATCAACGTCCAACCTCGACAGTCTTGATTCACATGACACCACACGCTCACTCGCGGCGACATATACCGTGAATTTCGCTAAACGGTCTCACGAAGGCTTATTTGGAAACTATTTTTTTCCTTTGCATATAATCTGAATCTGGCAAGTCCGAATAAGGATCCCCATTGCTGATTTCCCGCCGGACCGGAATTGAGGTCGGGAGAAAACATGACGCCTTCAAGAAGAATGAGTGCTTGGCAATCGACATCCTCGACTACGGGCTGTGGTCGTCCATCCTGAGTCGGTCCAGTGGACCGATCCAATTGTTCCCAAGCTCTGTCCCGAATGAATTCATCCCTTTTCTGTCCCTTTTTTGGACAGTCCTCAAGAATAATGAACTCTTGTTCATCCCGGTGTACAATTAGACGCATGAGGGCTTCTTGAAGACCACCATCGGTCACACAGGTATGATCCTTTCACTCCTTCAGGCCAGGCACAACATTGTACATCCAGTCCATAACTCAAAATTGTGTCACTGGGGTAAGCCACCAGTTGAGAGCACAATACGGGTTTCGTGCTCTTTCTGGTACTGTGAACTTGGATAGTTGGGAGGGTCGCATTCTTTTGGGCTGAGAATCAAATTTCGCAGAGCCTATGTGCGGGGGCTCAGCATGCGGTCGACCTCAGTAGTATATCTTCGCAATTCCATTGGCATGGGATACTCTTGCTTGTCACACAAAAGGTCCGGGACTGGACACTACTAATACACCACTAGTATGCTACGGAATGCTACGTCAAATTAGTATGCCCAGGAAGTACTTTTTCGTCGGGTGCCGCGGCAGTGACAAACAGCGAGCAATACGGCTTTGTTGGCAGCGGCCCAGACATTGACCTCCACCATCACCACCACCCTATCGCGATCCGTTTGGTCTGAGGGAAGGCTAGCATCTCAAAATAGTATTGCACAAGCTACCCATCGAGTGCCAATGCCTTCATCCATGGCTCCAACGCTGTGGCCCGAGCTCTAATACTTCAAGCCGCTCGACGATCCGGGAAGATCGGACTGCAAAGGTTCGGGGAAAAGTATCTGGCGACTCCAGGTTATCAACCAAGACTCCTACATTGGGGGTATGGGTGCCCGCTTTGCCCGGTGAATCGATACTGGAGCGCCCCTGTTGAGAATGTGTGTTTTGTGGGGGGATCAGGCCACAATTGGTCATGCGCTATTCAGTCCCAGTGATCCGCCTTGACGTATGTTCTGGTGAGGTATCTATTCTTTCCTGTGTTGAATTCCTCCTGAATTGAACCAGTCTACATGAAGCCCATCTTGGCGCAGACTAACGATAGCAGCTAGTCACAGTGTTCATCGGTAACAGATTGGTGTGGGAGTTTCGATCACTCGAGGAGCTACAAAAGCGGGAGGCCCTGGTAGCATTAGAGGCATTCCCATTCCGTAAACATGCCCCTCATCTCACTCGAAGTAGCGCTCTCACAGTCGTTTGACTACATTATTGTTGGTGATCACGCCTTCAGTACATTATTCCTGCGAGAAAGGTATATCTAACGGTTGCACATTCATTCCAGGTGGAGGTGTCAGTAATCAAAAGACCGGCCCATGATCAAATGCACATACAACTGACTGAAATTCTGTAGACCGCAGGCTTGGTCGTTGCAACACGATTGTCGGAGGACTCAAACACATCTGTGCTCGTTCTGGATGCGGGACTTCCAAACTTAGACGAACCTCTTATAAGTGCGTACCCCCGCCGCGATCTCTATCCCAGTATCTCCCCTCATCATGCATCGTCGAAATAGCTCGCATGGGTCAATACGGCTTTCAATTTGGCAACCCTCAATTTGACTGGGGCTTCAAAACGGTTGGTGGTAGCCTCAGTCTTCAGAACCTCGAGCGCCGAACCACTAAACTGTGACTCTCGACCCAATCCTCCAGGTTCCACAGAAACACGTACAGGGGAACCAGTATCCCTGGAACCGGTTGGTAATGAGAACTTTCATATCAAAATGACATGCTCACTGTGTTTTCAAAACACTAGTGGAAAGAGCCTCGGAGGAAGTTCTGCGATGAACTTCTCCGGCTGGTCAGTTCCGCCTCAAGAAGACATCAATGGTTAGTCTCCCCGACAACCCCCTTATACACACGCGCTTTGATGAGTTTTGACAGACTGGGAAAGACTCGGAAATCCAGGATGGAACTGGAACACCTATCAGAAATATCACGACAAAGCTGTCACGTACGTGCCGTTCGCCCTATTATCACAATTAGTTCCTGATAGTACGTCTCAAGGTACGTCCCACTAGAGGTGTCGACGCGTCCCGATCTAGAGTTCCTTAAAACGGTGTGGGATATAAAGAATCACTCAAGCGGTTCGGGTATGTCGTCTAAGTGGCATTGAAGGCTCAGGATACTAATATCTTATGAAGGTCCTTTACTTGTCACCCACCCGCGAGTCAGCTTCGAGATTGATCGCAAAATACATGAGGTTAGAGGGTTGTTCTCGGACTCGCGAATGACAAAAACTCATACGATATCCAGGCTCTTGATGAACTGGGTGTTGAAAAAGCACGAGCTCCAGTAAGTTTGACTTCCCGTTCAAGTCGTATATAGCCGCTGAGTGTTCGATTCCAGATTCATGGCGACGTACGTTCTTCCTCGTAGCTATCGCCGCCTAAGAAGGAATTTGACATGCTGAAAATCTCCAAGCCTAAAGGTCACCACGTTATGCTAAGCACGGTCGATCCTCATACACACCAGAGAGCCTACTCTGCAACTGTACGTGTTCTACTCAGCCACACGGTGAACGATAGATCAACTTCGTTCTTTCCGCAGGCATATTTCAAGCCAGCATCTGCCCGACCCAACTTATTCGTCTTGTCTACTGCCTATGCTCACAAAATCGTCACCGAAGAACAGGAAAATAAGGAGTTGGCCGCTACTGGCGTCGAATTCAGCTATGGAGACGACAAGTCGATTCATGTAACCCGCGCCACGAGGGAAGTCGTGGTATCAGCAGGGTATGCCAATAGGCCTCGTAACCAACTCGACCGTACTGAGTCGTTCTGCCCTAGAGCATTGAAATCCCCTCAGATCTTGGAACTCTCGGGTATTGGCCGTGAAGACGTGTTGAACCGGATCGGTGTGCCGGTTAAGGTTCCCCTTGCGGGAGTGGGAGAGAACGTTCAAGATCATATCCTCTTGTCTGCTGCTTATGGTGCGTGACATCCACGCTATATTGTTTGACTAAAACATGGGGTATAGTGTGCTCACTTTTATATTACACCAGAGCTGAAAGAGAGCGCAAAAACGGAGACTCTAGATGTCCTGCGCGACGAGAAAGAAGTCCCTCGGCAAATTGAACTTCTGTGGGTAGCGTTCTCGACTCATCGAATGCGACTAACATTTCAAACACTTCCAGTACAAGAGGCGAAGGAGCGTATGCCACAGGTATCACTAATATAGCATGGGTGCCTTTCTCCGATATCACTACCAAGGCGGACGCATTGTACGAGCAACAGGGACGACGGATACGTGAAGACGCCAAAAACGGAGTGTATCCGCCCGGACTGACGGAGCAATACGAGGTTCAGTTGCAGAGGTTCCAGGATCGGGCTTACCTATCTGAGTTTGCCAATATTCCCGGTTTCTTTGCGCTCGATAGTACGTCGACCATGCTCCCTTCGATGACCATGGCTATAACTGTTTTCTTAGAACCACCGATTCCTGGCAAGAAGTACTTTGCTTTCTTCGCATTTCTGAACCATCCATTCACAAGAGGGGCGATCCATGCTTCGTCGAATGACCCATTTGTCCATCCGGATATGGATCCTCGTTATTGGGAACATGAGATTGGTTCGTAGGTTTCGTCCGGTTGGAAACCGCTTCTCATACTTAGCTTTCCCCCGGACAGATAAACAAGCTCTAATTGAGGGGATCAAATATGTCAGGAAAATCGTGCAGACGACAGCTTTGCGAGACGAGATTGGTAGGGGAATAGTTTCAACCTCTTGATCTAGGTTCGTGCCGTTGAAGAGTTTTTGACAGAGGTGGAGTATACCCCAGGCCCTGAGTATCAGACCGATGAACAACTGGCAGGTGCGCTCCGAACGATATCTCTCCTTCCAAGATTATCACCATTTCAGACGCTAACAACACGACCACAACTTCAGATTGGGCCACCAAGGGGTTATGTACGACATACCGTGCGTTGTTTCTTTCCTATTTGGTGGATCTGGAACTGAAGTTCATACCTCTTGCCTAAAAGACACTGCGGGATCTTGCTCGATGCTTCCGAGGGAGAAGAACGGGGTAGTGGACACCCATCTGAAGGTCGGCCTAGCGCCCTGATCTTGTTGGATACTAACTCAGAGAATGCTTCATAGGTCTATGGGACGACGAATATAAGGGTGGTGGATTTGTCGATCGTTCCACTCCATATCTCAGCTCATACTCAAGGTAGGACAATGAGCATCTATGTTTTGAGCGCGTTTTCTGAAGACTGAGCCACCCGTCTAGCCACTGTATACACGATAGCAGAAATTGGTACGATCCAAATTTCACTCCGAGCATCATCTTCCGAATCTGATGGCAACCCATAATCATAGCGTCGGACATCATCAGAGGACGATTCGACCCTCGGGCTTGAATGTTGAACCTTTGTCGATCTATGCCAAATCTGTACATCGAGCTTTAAGTTGAATACGCATCGATGCCGCCGTGCCAATTTGTGTAGTACCTTTTCTAGACCGAGCGCGACCTTTCCTTCCATATGACCATCTGGACTAGGTAGAACACTCTGCATGCGTAGGAAATGTAGAAAACGCCGTATGCAACCGATAGTCGATGATCAAACGGTGCTACACCTCCAGAGGTGCTGGATGTACCGTGGCATCTAATCTCCCAGACAGGAAGAATAGCGGTTTGCGCATTACTACTAACGGGTTTGAGTACATAGAGCGACCCTCAAGCTACTCACATACTATCAGTCTACAGGTTATAGTATAAATTCAGTTCACGGGTTGAATCGTCCCCTGATGATATCGGCCGCTAGCGTTCGGTATCAGCAAACGGATCGTGGCCGGTCCAAATCTCATACAAACTCACCTATTTCAGCTATTGTGTATACAGTGGCTGAGAAAGCTGGTTAGTACGGTCCTTCATACGGAAGCTCTCTTCCCTCCTACCTTGAGTATGAGAGGAAATGTGCAGTGGAACGATCGACAAGTCCACCACCCGTATGTTTTTCGTTCCGTAGACCTAGTCAGGAATACAATTTGGTCTATTTAACTCAGAACCAAGGGAATCTAGACGCAGGTCTCACCTTCAGGTGCGTGTCAACTACCCCGTTCTTGTCCTGCGGAAGCATTGAGCATGATCCCGCGGTATCTGTGGGGTATGAGGGTGTAGTTCAGCCCCAGACGCGTCTAACAAACGATATCGACGTACGGAACGTTGTACACAGCCCTTTCGTAGCCCATTCTAGAGTTGCGGTCGTGATATCAATGTCTAGAGCCGCGAAAAGAGGAGAAAAATGTTGGGAACCTACCCGCTAGTTGTTCCTCTGTGCGAACTTCAGGACCTGGGGTATACTCCACCTCTACATTTAAACTCGTCAGGCGCGAGCCATAAGTAGATGGAAGGGTTGGCCTACCAATTTCGTCCCGCAAAGCCGTAGTCTGTGCGATCTTCCTCACATATTTCATCCCCTCAATCAATGCCTGCTGGTCTGTACGGAGGAAGCCCATGAAGCGCCTTCGTTTAGACAAGGTTGGCAGAGCACGAACCAATTTCATGTTCCCAGTAATGGGGATCCATATCTGGATCGGCGAATGGGTCATTTGACGAAGCATGAATTGTCCCTCTCGAGAATGGATGGTTGAGGAATGCAAAGAGAGCAAAGTACTTCTTGCCAGGCATTGGTGGTTCTAAGACAACAGTTATATCCTCAGTCATTGAAGGCAGCACGTTGACGTACTATCGAGCGCAAAGAAGCCGGGCATATCGCAGAACTCAGCCAGGTAAGCACGATCCTGGAACCTTTGCAATTGAATTTCGTATTGGTCCATCAGTCCAGGTGGGTACAGTCCGTTTTTGGCGTCTTCACGTATCCGTTGTCCCTGTTGCGCGTACAATGCGTCCGCCTTGGTAGTGATATCGGAGAAAGGCACCCATGCCATATTAGTCATGCCTGAGGCATACGCTCCTTCGCCTCTTGAACTTGAAGTGGCCGACATGTTAGTCGCAATCGGGAAAATGAGCTGAGAACAGTACCCACAGAAGTTCGATTTGCCGAGGGACTTCCTTCTCGTCACGCAGAACATCTAAAGTCTCCGTTTGTGCGCTCTCTTTCAGCTCTGGTATGGTGTAAAAGTGAGCACACTGTACCCTATGTTTCATTCAAACAATATAACGTGGATGTCACGCACCATAAGCAGCAGACAAGAGGATATGATCTTGAACGTTCTCTCCTACTCCTGCAAGGGGAACCTTAACCGGTACGCCGATCCGGTTCAACACGTCTTCACGGCCAATACCCGAAAGTTCCAAGATTTGCGGGGATTTTAATGCTCTAAGACGGAAAGATTCAGTTTCGAGTTAGGGAAGAAGCCTCCTGTCGTACCCTGCTGATACCACGACTTCCCTCGTGGCGTGGGCAACATGGACCGACTTGTTCTCTCCATAGCTGAACTCGACCCCAGTAGCGGCCACCTCCTTATTCTCTTGTTCAGTGGTGACTATTCTATGAGCGTAAGCCGTAGGCAAAACGAATAGGTTGGGTCGGGTAGATGCCGGTTTGAAATATGCCTGGGAACGAAGTGAGTCAAACTATTGTTCAGCAGGTTGAATGGAGTACGAACGGTTGCAGCGTATGCTCTCAGATGGGTATGTGGATCGACCGCGTTTGGCGCAATGTGAATACCTTTTGGCTTGAATGTGATTTCAGGTCAAATCATTCGCCTGGGGTGGCCACGACAACGAAGCGAACGTACATCACCATGCATCTTAAACCAATGGTCAGTGGGGGTTGCATACGAACCTAACGAGGTTTGACTTACCGGAGCTTGTGCCCTTGGAACACCCATTTCGCCGAACGCCTTAGACCTATATGAGTGAGGCCTGTGCAGATACTTGATGACATTCTTACCTCGTGTATCTTGCGGTCGATCTCAAACTTGACTCGAGGGTGAGTGACGAGCAAAGGGCCTTCATGGGGAGTGAGTGATCCATCAACGTTGCTCGAACAAGAACATACCCGATCCACTTGATCGACTCTTGATATCCCATACCGTTTTCAAAAACTCCAGGTCGGAACGCGTCGATGCTTCTAGGGGAACATAGCTTGTGGCGTACTTTTAGACTCGACAGGACTGATATCAAGGAACGACGGCACATACGTCGCAACCTTGTTGTGATACTTCTCGTAGGTCTTCCAATTCCATCCTGCATTTCCGAGTCTTTCCCAGTCTGTTCAAGCGCTCAGTGAGACGCGTGTGAATGAAGTGGTTCGATAGGCTAACCATTGATGTCTTCCTGAGGCGGAACCGTCCATATGGAGAAGTTCATTGCAGAGCTTCCCCCAAGACTTTTCCCACTAGCGTACCAAAACCGCATTAGCGCGATAATTCAACGTGAAACACCCGCAGGTACTGACCGGTTCCAGTAGAATTGATTTCCATTTACATTTTTTTGAGGAACCTAAAAATTCGAGTACCAGGGTCGGTGAAAACGTTCTAGTCCGAGATCGGTTACCACCAACCGTTCTGAAACCCCAGTCGAATTGGGGGTTACCAAACTGAAATCCGTATTGGCCTATGCGAGCTGTTCCGAAGAGATTAGTAAGATAAGAGAAGCAGAGAATAAGTACTATATAACGCACTAATAAGAGGTTCATCAAAGTTTGGATGTCCTGCATCCAGAACGAGCACTTTTACGTCCGCGTCCTCCGACAACCGTGATGCAACGACTAGCCCGGCCGTCTACATAAAGTCAGTCAGTCAATCATTCATTGCACGCGCGTTTGGCAGGGCAATCGCTACTAACTCCTCCACCTAGATCGAACAGGCAACCGTTAAATATAGGTTCGTCACAGGGACAGTCTGTCTGATGAAGGCACTCACCAATGATAATATAGTCAAAGGACTGTGAGAGTGCTTCTTCGAGAGATACAAGGGGCATCTTTTCAATTCCGTTAATCCCACCGATACCCTCCCCTTCTTATAGGATCCAAAGCAATTACGACTCCCACACTCCACCCCCTTTGCCACCGGCTTCGTGGATCCGGACACGCGCATTTTTATGAACACGCAACCGGACGGCGTTCGAAAAACTGTGTTAGAATGTAGATTCTGAGAGGGAATCTAACATAACAGATAAAAAGGAAGATTATATCACCAAAACCGTCAGGAATGCTCATCAAATATGAACCTGGCACATGTCGGATGGTGGAAATGAACTTCATGGGGCGAGAAGATTGAAGCCCTTCGAAATGTCCCCACTCAATTTATTGAGCGGTGTGGGCACCTACGCCACCCCGAATAACGCTTCTGAGTTCACATTGCCAACTTCGGTACGCCGGGCGGTGTGAGATATTGGTGCTCGGTCTTCAGGGAGCGTGGTCGGAGACACGAATGGAGGCATTGTATGTGGGTGCACTACTTGCAATCTCGCAGGACTATTTGGCGCGTAGCACGCGTATATAAGGTTAACTGATGTTGTAAGCGTTGTTTCACCGTCCCGAACTACACAGGGCCACAGCGAGCTCAGTGTAGATAGTTCGCCTTGAGTCTCGATGGTAACCGAACCTCAAAAGTGATGTTGTTCTGGGTCCATACATCACGATCAGTCCGCGGGTTGATTGACTCGATATTGATTCACCACTTACAAGCATCAGGTATCACCCTAACAATCGGCGTTTGAGTGATAGTGCCGCAGGCTCAGTTCGACCACCTGTTCAATGTCGGGTATAGCAAGAAGTGACAAAGGTAAGATAAAAGCCAGCCATGCGCACGTCCGTTGCAATGTAAGCAGACAACTGAGCTAAAGTTGAAGGTTGACTATCGGATGTTGAATGAAAAAGAGAAAGAGTCGGCGGCAAGTTCCGAGCTGAAGTTGAACGACCCATTGTAAATTCGCACGCCACCACCGATCTTCGAAAATATGCCCTGGCAAGGCTCTTCCTTCCACGACGAGGGACATAACTCTATACCAAAGGCCTGATCATAGGACAAAGAACTCGAGACATACACCGAGCCACCTCAAGTCCCTCGCTGACGGTGATAATTATAGTACGAGAAGTGCGACTTCATGTGACCGTGTTTCCCTCGAGCTGCATGATGTCAGAACCTTCCTTCCCTTCCTTCCCTCATACCACCATGTCCACCGTAACAGACTCCCAAATCTTCCGAAACATATTCTCCACACCCGAATCCTCCACCATCTGGTCCGACCGAACACGAACACAATACTACCTAAAATTCGAAGCCGCTCTCGCGAAGGTTCAAGCCCGTCTTGGGGTTATACCCGAGGAAGCTGCGAAGGCTATTATAGAGAAATGCGATTTCGAGTTGATTGATATGGAAGAGCTGGGGAGGGAGACGGAGAGGATTGGGTATCCGGTGCTTCCTGTGGTGAAGCAGGTTGTTGGGATGGTGAATGAGCGTGTGCCGGGGGGGGGGTGGGGGGCGTGGGCGCATGGGGGGGCGACTACGCAGGTACGTATTTCGTTTTTTTTCGTTTTTGATTGGTGTCCGTCGTTGGTAAGAAGTCTTTTTTCTTTTTTTTTTAGGACGTAACGGATACGGCTACGGTTCTTCAACTTCGGGATACGTGCGATTTGGTCTCGAAAGCGTTGGATGAGATTATAAGTGTGCTCGAGAAAGCTGCACAGAAGTATGCTTCGACTCCGATGGCGGCTCGTTCGAATCTCCAGGTAAGCTTCTCCCGAGCCATCCTTCGTTTATGATTTATACTTTCATTTATTCATAGCAAGCCGTTCCCATAACATTCGGCTTCAAACTCGCCCGTCTCCTCGCCACCTTCAAACGCCACAAACAACGCCTCTCCGAAATCCTCCCCCGGCTCCTCGTCCTCGAATTCGGTGGAGCCGCAGGTACCCTTGCCACCCTCACTGACACATCCTCCACAAACGCAAACGCAGTCGCCCTCCAAGTCCAAGAACACCTCGCCCAAGAACTCGACCTCTCCACTCCCGAAATCGCATGGCACACCGAACGCGACCGGATCTGCGAAATCGGGTCTTTCTTCGCTTTACTCACCGGTACCTGTTCTAAATTCGCGTTTGACATCAAACTCTTAATGCAAACCGAGGTCGGAGAGGTATACGAACCGTTCTACCCGAACCGCGGGTCTAGTAGTACGATGCCGCAAAAGCGAAACCCAATCGGGAGTGTTTACATCACTGCGATGTCGAGTACGGTGAGACATTTGAGTGCGGCTTTGTTGGATGCGATGGTGGAGGTCCATGAGAGGTCGACGGGGCCTTGGGAGGTTGAGTGGATCGTCTTACCGCAGATGGCTACGATGACGCATGCGTGTTTGAGGTGGACGTTGGAGGTTGTGAAGGGGATGGAGGTGGATTCTGGGAGGATGAAGGAGAATTTAGAGGTGACGAAGGGACTTGTAGTGAGTGAGGCGGTGATGATGGGGGTTGGGAAGGTGGTTGGGAGGCAGGTGGCGCATGATTTGGTGTATGGGTTGTGTAGGAAGGCGGTGAGGGAGGGGAGGACGCTTTTGGAGGTGTTGCTTGAGGACGAGGAGGTGAGGAAGACTGGGATTGAGAAGGAGGAGTTGGAGAGGTTGTGTGATCCTGAGAATTATTTAGGGCTGAGTGAGGAGATGGTGAGACGAGTGGTTGAGGATAAAGGACCGGAGAAGAAGAAGTAAGATGCCCGGATGGGCAATACACAGATCGAGTGTCCAGTGCGGAATTGTCAGTGTAAGTGGGTATTTCTGTAAGTTTATGGAGGGTTTGGTTAAGGCAAGGAAGGCTCTAGCACAGCTCTATGTGTGAGGCCATCATAATGTCAGATCGGTCGTCTTCGAGGTACGGTAGGAAGACGAACCCACAACCAGATGCACACCACGAAACCTGGAATTGATACCTCTTCATTTAGCACCCAGCTAAATTAGTAGCACCGCCGGGAAGAGGGCAGCTACTACTATTAGGCCTGTTATATACGGACTCCAGAGTACTTACCTGTTGAAAATTGTTCTACCAGGTAAATTGTTCAGGCTTCAGCAAGATGTACTCACCTATCGCGGCACTCAAGCAACGGTGGTCCTGGCAATGGTAATCTTTCCTGCCAATGCTGCACTTTTCCTGACCCCTTCAGGCTTGGTCGTTCTTAGTTCCGCAGGCAAGCCCCGCACGCAAGAACATGGCGGAGTCTTGACTCTTCCTTCGGCTTGGCTGTTTAGGCTGCGTGTCGTTGCAATCTTTTCCTCTTCGACTGAGAGTCGTTGACGACAACGAATAATGAGAACCAAGTATTGTAGAGCCCCGAGTTGTCCGAGTCGTCCAAGATGAATAGCCTCGGCCCTCAGCATATTGCATGACGTACGCCGAAGAACGTTTCATATGCTTGGCGGCGGCAGTGATGAACGAGCTGCAGCCTGCTGCGGACACTGGACAGTGGCTTGGGGTGGAGTACACACCATCGAGCTGCTGAGGTGGTTCATGTCATAGAGTGTCATTACGACTGAGGAATCCTCTCACAAACCCATCTTGGGGGGCCTGTGTTGCTGCGGAGAACGTGCATGGTTTTGCACCCCGGATCCGGAGTGGAGGCGGGCCGCGTGGAAATTTACCTCATCGGGGGTGGTGGGTGGTCCGTGCACCTAATAGCCCTTTTACTTGTCACCACCATCCATCCCATCCATCACCACCACCTCTTTCCATCTCTTCCCCGTTTATCTTATCCTTTTTCCTAGTCCTCCTCAACCACCATGGCTCCCTGGACGAGCAAAGACACCAAATCAGAGGTCGAAGAGCCCGTTGATGAAGGTGCTCCAGGACCGCCCATATCAGTTCCCGACACGGGTGATACGGGGGAAGGAGGTAAACTCAAGATGATTGTGCAGCTTGTGAAGAAGTGTTTTGGGGTTAAGGATATTGCTTCAATGTGCGTTTTCTTCTCTTCTCTTCGTCTTCGTCTTCGTTGGAATTGGTTGGATTGACATACAAAATCATACAGGCGACTTTCGTTACCGGCGTCACTACTAGAACCTATGCCCAACCTAGAATTCTCGCAATACCTCGATAGACCGGATTATTTTGCATCGTGAGTCGCGAGAGGCTTGTTTTCTTGGGCATGTTGGAGGGGGGGCACTCATTGGATTTTTGATTTTTGTGCAGGATCAATGAGTATGATGACCCTTTCGAACGGATGTTGGCTGTGATAAGATGGACGATGACGAAGGATTTGAAGTATATTGTACGTGTCGTTGTCGCCATTCTCTTTCCCCCTCCCATTCGATATCTCTCCCCCCCTTTCTTTCTTTTTGGCTGTTGCGCTGGCATGGGCAGATTTGGAACCGGAGCGAAAAGTTGCTATCTGCTGTAACTGTAACCGTCGGCAAGCAACCCAAGTCGGGCTACCACGTAGCGCCCCTCGTCACCTTCACTCAGCGCAAATAGGAATTTGCCTACCATCTCGTTTTCGACATCCTCGGCCCTTTTGCCATTCCGTCCTCTTTTTGCTTTTTGCACATGATTATCATTTTAGCCTGTTCCCGCTGACGTCGCTCCCTCCTTCCGCAGCGCGGCAAAGTCTGCAAACCCTACAACTCTGTCCTGGGCGAACACTTCCGCACACACTGGGATGTCCCACCCATCTCACATTCGACCACCGAACCCGACGAGCCCCCTATACCCCAGACCCACGTCACTAAGCCTACAACCGGGGCTGAACAACCCGAATTCAGTCTCCCCGGTACGGGAGGTACCTCGGACACAGCTAGCATCGCCAGCGAACGTAGCTCGAAGAGTAGTTTCAAGTCGAACAAATCCCCTTCGACGGCTGCTACGACTCCACAGCAGGACGGGCAGGTGGTGGAGGACGTTGCGAATCAGGTTTCTGTTCTCGAGTTGAACGACGAACAGAAGAGGAAGATCCGGGTTGTTTATTTGACGGAGCAGATCTCGCATCATCCACCGATTTCGGCGTATTATGGGTCGTGTCCTGATCGACATGTGGAGTTGCTTGGGGTTGATCAGATTATTGCTAGGATATCGGGGACGGTGTTGAAAGTGGGTCCGGGGGTTAAGAATAAGGGTGAGTCACGAGGAGATGTGCGAGCGAGCTTTCAGCTGATGGTCTTCGCTTCTAGGAATGTTTGTGCGCAGTACGGGGGGGAAGGGATCTGGAGAGCTCTACCGTGTTACACACCCTACTGCTAGTGTGAACGGGTTGTTGCGAGGGAGCTTTTATGTTACGGTTACGGAGAGTATCGTTATAACGTGCACCTCTGGTCGTGGGGGGAAGCAGTTTAGGACGGTTATCGAGTATAAGGAAGAGGTGAGGCTTCATCAACCCCGTCTTTTTCTTCCCTTCTTATGTGTTGATCCTTCCCCGCTTCTTCCAGTCCTGGCTAGGCAAACCCCACTACCTCATCGAAGGCGTCATCCACACCGTATCCGAAGGCGACACCCAACACGAAGAATGGACCAAAGTGAAACACGTACCCCCATCTCGCGTCGTCGCTACGCTCGAAGGAACCTGGCGCGGCCTCATCCGATGGAAACGCGTCGGAACGGGGTCATACCCATCACACGTCCTCTCCGGTGGAGCTCACTCCGTTACAAACTCCCCTGATCCCTCACACGTCGTGTTACCTTCGCCTAGTGACCATAAGGGAGCTTCGAGTAGGAGCGATCTGATGACGACGATGGACGACGAACAGTGGCGGGTTTTGGTTGATTTGAGTACGCTTTGGGCTGTGCCGAAGCAGGTGAGGGAGTTGGAGAGGCAGGGGGAGAAGGAGAGTAGGAAGCTTTGGGATGGGGTTACGAGTAGGCTGCTGAAGAAGGAGTTTTCGGAGGCGACGAGGGAGAAGATTGGGATTGAGCAGAGGCAGAGGGATGAGGCTGCTGAGAGGAAGAAGAAGGGTGTTGAGTGAGTGTTTCTTTTTGTGTGTGTCTGGGCTTTGGGTTCGTTCTTGTGCTAACGGTGTTGTGTGACTGTAGGTTCGTTCCAGTGTTCTTTGAGCAAGATATAGAGTCTGGTATTCCTGTACTCACAGAAGAAGGGAAGAAGGCTATTCAGGAAGAGTTGAAGGAGGAGAACTAATTGGAGACATCACGGACGATAGATACTATTCCGCTCAACGTTTTCTTTTCTTCCCCCCCTCTTGCATATCACGATCGCTTATGACAGTTTCTCGTTCTATCCGCGCTTTCAAATCATGTCGTGTAATTATCAAACCATTGGGCATCCTTACGACCAATGGATCGGTCTGTATAATTATCTCTATCATTGCATTCTTAGCGACGGTAGTGAGCTCTCAACTGAGTCGCTCGAGAGGCGAAACTCGTTTGGGGGAGTTATCAGTCACGTGATCTTCCCACGTTTAAAAAAACTTATTGTCCGATGTGAAATGACAGCACGGCGCTTGGTTGCCAACAAACTTCAACGTTGTCCCGTCCCCCATCACCTACATACACCTGTGAGCCTGTGGCCCACAACGACCTCCGCTCTTTCTTTCTTGCTCTCCTTCTCTCTAATACCACGCACGACACACGATTATGGGCGTCGACGACAAATGGATAGGTCTCGCACTAGCCATCTCGAGTTCAATGGCAATCGGGATGAGCTCTATTATCACTAAAAAGGTACTTAGGGTAAACACTCTGCTCCGTCACCCGTGTTCTGATGGTTGGCTGGTAGGGGTTGAACGCAGCTGCGGCTGAGAATAGTTATGGAGATGTAGCGTCGGATTCGTTGTCGTATTTGAAGAATCCAATATGGTGGGCTGGGATGTCGACTCGTGCGTTTGCCTTTTTTTGCGTTTTTTTGTTTGCGAGTAGTGTTGATGGATTTTTGTTGGCTAGTTATTCTGGGCGAAGGTACTTCCTTGTTTTCCCCGTCGCACGCAAAAGAGTTGGGGGGATATTGAGCTCTCTCTTTTTCTTTTCTTACAGTGGCGAACTTTGCTGCATACACGTTCGCACCGCCGATTCTGGTCACACCGTTGGGTGCGTTGAGTGTTCTCATCGGGTGAGTTTTTTCCTACGGATTCTTCTATCTCAACGTTCGCTAACGAATGGGATGTCCATGTACAGTGCCGTATTGGCGTCTTTCCTGTTACACGAAGAACTAGGCCATCTCGGACGAGTGGGGTGCGGGCTATCGTTGATCGGGTCGTTGATTATCGTGTTACACGCACCGGAAGATACACCGGTAGATACGGTGGATCAGATTTTGGGATATGCTGTTCAACCTGGTGCGTTCTCGTCTCGTCTCGCTTCCTCCCACATATCCAATGTTCACACCTGCCTTCTCTCCTTCCCTCCCTCCCCTCCCGTCTAGGTTTCCTCCTCTACGTCCTCACCGTCCTCGTCTTCTCCATGATCATGGTATACAGCATCTCCCCCCGCTACGGTCGCACAAATCCCATGGTGTACATATCCATATGCTCCCTCGTCGGTTCAGTCTCGGTCATGGCGATCAAAGGATTCGGTATCGCGGTCAAGTTGACGTTTAGCGGGAAGAACCAATTCGTGCATCTGAGCACGTATGTGTTTGGGTTTATATCGATTTTCTGCATATTGGTGCAGATGAATTATTATAATAAGGCGTTGGATACGTTTTCGGTTAATATGTGAGTTGCCTCCATCCCCGTCCCCATCGTCTAAAAGCGTGTATGCTCAACGTAACGTTCGCCTTTTTTCTTTCCTCTTGTGTAGCGTAAACCCGATGTACTACGTCGGCTTCTCCTCCGCCACCATCGTCGCCTCTCTCATCCTCTTCCAAGGCTTCAACACCGACGACACCACCAACACCGTCTCCCTCCTCTGCGGATTCATCGTCACCTTCCTCGGTGTACACATCTTGAATCTATCTCGGAAAGACCAAGAAGCCCAAGCGGAGGCAGAGGCGGAGGCCATGCCGGCACATAGGAGAAGGGTCAGTTTGACGGGGAGGTTGTCGATTGATGGGTGGCATGGGATTGTCGAGCATGGGCCTCCCTCTGCCGGGCTGGGGGCGGGGCCGGGGAGGAGGAGTTCGCTTTATAGAGCGCAGACGAATACGCTGTTTAGTGCGTTTGGGGTTGATGATGAGGATATGAGGAGACCTGGGCCGGGGAGGGAACCTGTTGGGTTGCATCAGTTGAGGGAGGAGGATGAGTATGATGAGGACGAGGATGCGGATGAGAGGACGAGGTTACATGCCCATGGGAGGAGTGCTAGTGGGAGTCCCTTTGGAGGAGGAGGGAGAGGGAGACATACCCCGAGGAGAAGTGGATCTGGAACGCAGTCACCGGTTAACCCGCATAGTCATCAAGCACAGTCTCTGGGAGATGTGCGGATATCGCCTAGTCCTAGACCTGTTTGAGGGGGGGTTTTGGGATTAGAGTCACTAGCATGGATGGTTTTTTTTTACGTTTTTTCTCTTGATACGATATTTATGATGTTGGGTCGTCGTTACTTTCGCTATCGTTTTAAACTTTTAGAGACAGGGATTCCTGGATTAATACAGCTTTTTTTTTTTTTGATGTTCTGTGCCGCACTTTACCATAGTGAGAAGCAGAACAAAGAACCATGGGTAGGGTCAGCAAGCAACGCACTCCGAAGAGGCAGCGCTCAGAGTGGAATGGACCAATCTTTCCACGTATGGAAGGTTCGCTGTACCCAACTGGATCCCCGCCCTCGCTGAAGCCCACAAAGTGGTTCAAAGAGGGTAGGCTGTGTGCTGCTGTGTGGCATTGGACTGGACGTCTGAGCACACAGGACGGGGGTTCAACCGTTCTTTAGCTAGTACTATCACGAATTTGTGTCGTCGAAGAACACTTGACTGCGGCGTGCACATGTAGCGAATGGTGAGTCCGTTCCAAGCCCCGAGAAAATATCCTACGCACCTGCCCCACATACACATACGAGCCATAGTTACAGATACACTCTTCGAAATGCCTCGAAGGATATTGCACTATCTGACATTATCGGCACACGCCAGAAGGCTTCGGCCCTCGCAGAATTCATCACGAAAGTCCGGAACGCTCACTGTTGACACTGGTCGACCGCGAGGGGGAACCTAGACAAGAGCCTGACTACGAGCTTTTCGACTGGTTCACCCACTGGAGCACTGAGCTCAGCGAGGGATGGGAACAAATAGAGACGGTCCATAGTGTTGCGCGGGCTCGGCTTGGGGGGCTCAGCCTCAGGCTCAGATCCCCATTGAACACATCACAGTCGTCGTCTGGTGGTAGTTGTATAGGAGAATACATCTAGTTGATCTTTATGTCGGAGTCCTGATAGGCTCAGCATCTGCCACACGCTGTGTCGGCCTGCTATTGCGTTTGTTGAGGTTTCTGGTAAGATGGTCGTCGAATCGTGGTGGGGGCCCCACTCGCCCGCCGGTATATTAGCTTTGTTGGTCGCTGGTGACTCAACCCGACCTTGTTTGAATGAGGCACAGTGATAAAAATTAATATGCAGTTGCTTCGCTAATCTCCGAGGTGGCGTACCTGAACAAGGCACGTATATTGGCTTTGAGATAGCTCGGGCCCAGGGCTTGGGCTTCCGAAACTTCAGGCCCGAGCCCTAAGCTCTGCGAAGCCCTCTCCTACTGGGCTTTGTAAACCCCGGGCTCGGCTTAGGCTTTTAAAGGCTCAAGCCCGAGCCCGCACGTCGCTAAAGACGGAGGATCCGAGGTGGGCCTAGCTAGGAGAATGGGGGGGGGAGAAAGTCGGGGAGCGAGGGTCAAGTTGAGGAAGAGTGGGCAGAAACGATACGCACACACTGACACATCGCGAGCGGCGGTTCAACCGACTATGAGGTAGGTTTCATCCCGCTCATTTCTCTAGATTCGAATAGCCAGTCGCAGTATGGCACTGATGGATTGGCTTGATGGGTAGGAGCGACTTACATAGTATGTCATGGGGGGACACTCGTTATATGTAAAAAGTGGTTCAGCCCGGGGTCGAACCGGGGACCTTGTGTGAACTTATCACCCTTTAAGCGTGTGAGACACAAATCATAACCACTAGACCACTGAACCGATGATGGTGCAGGTTTGTCATGCAATATATCACTTCTTTCTTGTCCGTACATGAATCTTCCTCGATATGACTGGAATTCCTTCCCCGTTCCTCAATCTTAATGCTGTTTTCTCGGACAGTCGTGTGCTCGAGTAATGTAATGTCGTTTACGTGTTCTCCCGAGCCTTTCGTACCTACTTTGTTCTCGGGGAATATCCGATTCCACGTTTCCAGGGTGTCTCAGTTTTTTGGCAGTGTACTGCAGGCGAGTCTAAGGGGGGCACAACTTACATAGAGGTTCCTGAGTGACGAGGGTGCGTTCATAATATTGACAACGATCATAAGGCACATTATACATAACGCAGCCTACTAACGCGTTCGAGCTTCGGTTTTCCCGAGGTCTCAGTAACATTGCTTCCTTCAATTATATGAATTCGATGTTCCTGGCCAAAAGGCCCCAGGGGGGGTGATGTATGTGCTTTCGTTATGTACATATGCCTTTTCATTCTCGATTCTGGGATGCGTGGCGTAAGATCAGGACTTATGTGACCGTCAAGAAAAAAGGAACACTCCTGACTCTCGACTCGTAGCAACGAGATAGGTTGAACACTATTTCCGAGAATCGAAGCCCATGGGTCTCGGAGGCGACACAGGGTCTTGGAAGCAACAGTTACACAGATCAAGGAAGGTAACCTACCCAGGACCTCCGTTCTACCGTCATCCCAGGAACGGATGTAGCGTGTAGGATTTTGACCTATAGGAACGCGAGGCGGTTGTAACAGCAAATTGATGCACAGCCGGGAACACAGGGATCTCCAGGTACACGGGACGAGAGGAGATGGGTTTCCATGTGTGATCACTGATTGAGCAGGTTTATCGCAAGGTTCTTCCAGGAATTTGGCTTGACTTTTGGCTTGTGCGATACATAGGCCGAGGAGACGAGGTTACTCGGTCCGATCCTAGGACTTGGACAGGTTCCAGGAAAAATCAGAACGTAGGTGGACTTCCAGGTGCCCCTCATTTCGTCCTGTCAGTGTATTAGCATCTGCTGTATGATCGTACTCTATAGACGTGTGGGAGTTTTTGCGGGATTGACGCAGCCTCGTGCCGGAGACAAACTAAAGGATTAGGCAAAGACGAGGACGAGTTCGAGAAGTCACCAGGCACGACGGGGTAGGGTTTTGAATACGCGGATGATGTAGTGGGCTTTGCTGCTTGGACCTAGGCAAATGGAAAACTGGAGTGCTATGTAAGCGTTGTAAGTGTCTAGCGTGTGAGTCCGATGATCGAAGATGATTATAAGTCCTCCATACTATTCGAGTATGGTATTTTGCCGACGAAACGGGCATAATGAGCCCCATCAAGACAGGTCATGTCATGTAAGGAGGACTCTTGTGACCCAGACCAGATACCAAATAGAAACGACAGTTGTCTGCAGCTGTCTCTCGACCTGGGTCCTGACAAGAGAAAAGCCTTGGTTGCCGTCATTCGGGAAAGATGCATATCTCGAACTCGGAGATAGAATGAACGAAACCGTAAGTGGTAACTGCACCTAAAATGATGTTTTTTCGTGATGCTGAGAAGTTAATCACCTCCCAGCGTAACGCGTTCCAAACTCCCATGATGGTGTTGTGAAGGGATCGCTGACGGTTCCTGTTGCTAGTGTGGGGGGAGGGCGACATTGAGCTGGGAGTAGTATTGCTGAGCAGGTGTTCCATGCTCCGAAAGCTATCAAAGCTTAGAGCCATTTAGCCGCATGGGTTACCCAGAGTCTTATGTACTCCCTGCTCGTGCCACAGTCTGAATAAGTTCGAACGTCTAGGGGAATTCGGCGAGCTTTATTTAACGCAGCTGATCGTTCCTTGAACATGACATGAGGTGCCTGAAGCTGTAAGAGAGAGAAAACCAAGCCAAAGAATTCCAGGAACGAGAGCAGATCAGATAGGTTGTGCCATATCGCAAAAGGCTGCGCTGGTGGTAACTGGATAACAACGCAGCGGCCGTTTCCCGTGGTGCAAGGGCACATCGTTCCAAAGAAGAAAGTAATTACCACGATGGCGGCATTATAATTTCTATTAAAAGTACACGTGATCCGGCAAGATAAATCTGAAAAAGGAAAACTGGAGAAGGGGCTACCCAGCAATGTGCCTGGCGGCGAAGAGCGAATTCAGATTCACCCTTTCTCTCGGAATTTCTCACAGGTTTCCGTCTGGTCGCCTCTTTCCCTCTTACCACCATGTGGGCTACCTCACAGACCTCTTTTACTCCCTCAGACGATCCGTTGGATGAATTTCTTAGGCCACCGGCAGACGAAACACTCGAACAGGCTGCGATTCGCCTGCAGAGAGAAGAGCAGGCGAGGCAGATCAGTCTGTCAATTGATGCCAGCATCAAGGCTGAGCGTCAGGCGCGCAAGAAGAGACGGATCGTGCGGTTACTTTTACTTGGGCAGAGCGAGTCAGGTGTGTTGCGTTTGCGGCCGTTCTCTGTGCTTACGACGTGGAATTCATATTCCGGTTTACAGGGAAATCTACTACACTAAGGCGTCAGTATCGTTCATCCAACTCAGTTGAGCACTGACCTCATTTGTTCAATCTTTCCAGAGTTTCAACGTCTTTACACGCCAACTGCGTTCAGGGAAGAACGGATACTATGGCGGAGCGTTATTCAACTGAACATCGTCCGTTCAATACGAATCATATTGGACGCGATATCTCTGCCTAATTCGCCTCTCACATCGCCCAGTGTATCGCCTAAACCTCACAAAAGGAATGGATCATACCCTCGCGAACGTCGAGGATCATTTGGAACGAACTTATCATACCCCATGAACGCGGAGGCAGGTCCTTCTAATTACCACCGGAACGGCAACGGACACAGCAACGCGTACGAACGCGCAGACTCCGGAAACGATACAGATGGAGAATCGGACTTCGAACCCTACAGCGGCGGACGCTCAGACCATTCATCCGTCACCCTTTACTCTTCACCGGTCGAGTCATTGAAGATGAGACTGTTACCTCTCAAACATATGGAGGCACTACTCATCGCCAAGCTCGTGCCGCCGAACGAAGACGAGGCTACCCAGCTACCTTCACCCTCACATCTCAGCCGACAAATCGCGCAACTTCCATTGGCGTATAGGACGCACGAGGTCTTCGTGCGCCCAGGCGCTGGTTGGAAAGGAGCTCTGTCCAGGGCGCGGGTACACTTCCCCAGCAAAAGTGTTAGTGGGAGTGAAGAAGACAGTTCAGGGTCAGATCGGCCAGCGAGCGCTGGTACTGCAGGGATCGAAACCGCGGATGAGCCTCAGGAGGTCCTTCACCAGTGTCGGCGAGATATCATGGCTCTTTGGCATGACGAGCACGTCCGAACGATCCTCGCGCGTAGGAAGATCCGGTTAGAAGAGTTCCCTGGATTGTGAGTTCAGACTTATCTTTTTTTTTTCGACGGGCACATGGATCTCATCCTTGGCCACACAGCTTTTTGAATGATCTAGAACGCGTGACATCGCTGAAGTACATGCCTACTGAAGGTGCTCACAAGTCATTCCGCACTAATGATTATCCTTTTGACTCTATTTTGACACAGACGACGTGCTGAGGGCTAGATTAAAAACGGTCGGCGTCTGTGAATACAGATTTGAGATGGAGGTCGCAACAGGACGAGATACCCCGTCAGAATGGCGAATAGTGGACGTTGGCGGGAGTCGGAGTCAGGTAAGAAACATTCTTGCCTTCAATCTCTAGCCTTCATCGGACACTGATGATCTACTACCCTTCAGCGCCGTAAGCGTTCAGATCTGGTCACGAGCCCTTCATCCTCTAATCTCTCACCCTAGAAACATGGGTTCCATTCTTTGACGATGGTATTCGGTTCTTTTCCCCCCTGAAACTTGGACACCAGACTGAGCCCTGTGCTTTCTAGTTGATGCTATCATTTTCCTCGCGCCCATATCTGGTTTTGATCAGGTTCTCGCAGAGGATCGCACAGTCAATCGTCTGGTAGGATTATCGTTCCATTATTGCTCCTCGTCGGCTAACAATTTGTCAATGACAGGAGGATTCCGTTCTCTTATGGAAGTCGGTCTGCTCGAATAAACTTTTGGCAAACGTGGACCTAGTGTTGTTCCTGAACAAGTGCGACATTTTGGAACAGAAGCTCAGCTCGGGTATCAGGTGCGGCTCAATGCTTGTCGTGTTAGTGGTTGAAACTCAGCCCGGCCGCTGCCAGGTTGTCCAAGTATGTCAGAAGCTATGGTGACCGTCCGAACGATATGGAGAATGTCAGCAAATGTAAGACGCCCATTCCTGTTCCATGCGTGTCTGAGATGGAATACTCATTCAATCTTCCTAGACCTTCGCAGTAAATTTAGCGCGATACACCGGGAGTACTCTCCCAATCCGAGGAAGTTCTACGCGTTCTGCACCTCTGTCACTGTGAGGACTTCCTTTCCCCACGAGCTCCTCTCCCACTCACACGTTTTAATTACGTTCAGGATACGGCAACGACGGCTGGGATTATTGCCAGTGGTACGTTCCCTCGCAGAGTCGTTTAGTCACTCTTTTTGACATTATCTTCATTTAGTTCGGGATATGGTTATCCGGCAACACCTCAAACAATCAAAACTCCTCTCATGACGACCTCACGCCCACCCATTGGTATCCCGGTTCTTGACCATTTTCATCGCGTATCATCGAACACTGGTTTGACCCATCGCTACACAACACGCTCCCCCGTTGCTACCATCTCATTGTATTACCATCTTGCATGATCTGGCCCCCCACAGGCACAGAGTCTCGTTTCTCTTTATGGCTCTGGGCCTGCACTGCGCTGTACAACTACATCTTATGTCTCGCGTCCATTTTAGACTCCATTCATTCTCCCTCTCACTCCCACCCTCTCATTTATGATTAGTTATGCTTATGTTTCTCACTCACGATACCTGCAACGCCCTTTCCTCTCGCAAAAGTCTAACATACCGCGTCTTCCCCCCATCTTCTCCATCTACCTTCCCTCGCCTTTTCTTTTGGTTAAGCAGTGGCGGGGCTCGGCCTCGTTAATCTTATATCTTTTATCTTCCACGCTCCTTGTGATATACTCGAGTACAGCAGATCTTAACACATGTGTAATCATCAATCCCGTGTATAAATATGATGTACCGTGTACTATTTCCGTCTAGAATCTGCCCTCCGTCTCCTTGTACTCTGCGTCCCGAGGTTTGCCTCTATTTAGGCTTCAGCTCGATAGATCCGTGAACGAGGTGGAACGGAGGCGGGCACCTTGATCGTAGGCTTGGAGGCCATGATCCTGTATTGACTCACTGCCATGTACGAGGTACTTAGTTCGGAATCCCTTCATCCCCATGACTCGGTGTTTTTTGCCCGAAGGGAAGACACAGAAAAACCGGGCTAAGCCGTAAATCGGGAATTCCGGTGGTCTGGTCGTGAAATACCTCAGTTTGGAGAGTCTGTTCCTGCCGCCAGTTCTTGGACCTTCGATAATGCTTAGATGGTTGAAACGGATGCAACTTTGACGATCAAATACCCGAAACATCGGATTAGTCACCCCGAGCGCGATCTCACCCGGCGGAAGAAATGTCAGAGGTTGTACTGAACGACGGTGGCTGAAGCTATCACAGAAACGCCGAATTGCAAGGGCCTGTGTGTCAGTCGAATCAGTTGAATGAAGCTGAACTCCACATGCATGTCTCCTCCTGCTTATTGGGCCTTGGCCAGATGGGATACACGAGGAAGGAGTGATGGATGAAGTTACCCTTATTGATGGTCGGTAGAACGCTGAGCTGTTGGCAAGTCCGCCTTTTGAGTGGGTACTTGTCGTAGGCCGTTTAACCGAAGATTTCAGTTCAAAAGACCCCGAGTCCTGGCACGTACACTGGCGGTTGACCTTCAGGCTGTGATAGATATCCGAGCGCTCCTCGTTCACCGGGCTTTGGGGAACGTTCGAGCAGGGTTGACTTTCTCCGGAAGGGCTTGGAGGATGTAGTGGCGGGGCAAGTCGTCGCCGTGGCGTAGATTTTCAGGATAAAATTGCCGGTTGGCAGAATGCGGCGCGGCAGGCCGGCGGCAGAAGGACCGACCATCATCTTCGCCTTCCTTCCAGCTCGACTGTACCCGGTATACAGTTGTATCGCGCATCTTGGGATCGTGTACTCATGGCCCTCCCAGAAAGACTTTCTATCTGACTGCTGAATAGAGGGTGTCGACCTTTGACGGTATTGATCTGGATGTGGGATCTCTCTTGCTTCAGTCCCTCGAAGAAAATAATTCTAACGTGAAGAAGACCTCAAACCTAAAACTGAGGCTGGGCTCAGATGGCCGGGCAGCACCTGTTAGTATAGTGAATCCGCTCTCGACGGGGCATCAGAACAGTGATCTCAAAAACCTGATTCGGAACTCCGACTCAATACAATCGACTGACACAAAAAAAGTTGACTGATTACATCCATTCGTGAGCAATAGTAAAAGGTCCCAGGCAGCCTTAATCACACAACTATATCACGCTTCGCTAACAATAGGCCCTATCTTCGTATTCTGCTCAGATCCATTTCAGCCACACTGCCTGGAGGCGAACAGGAGGGATGGTTCATCGTACCTCTACACGATTGCCGGCACCATTGTGCGAGTCATCCCAGGTTATCGACTGTTGCGTGATGACAATCGACCCGGGAGCATTTTCACCATGGGTTCTTCGTGAGTCGCCGGTTCTCGTATCCCACCGACTCCTGCCACTCGTGCTACTCAAGCCGATCGAGGTGAAGTTCCAGTCGGAGCTTCCGTTGACAACAAACGGCGAGTTTGCTTTATATCCACGAGATCCAAGAATATTGACTCTGGAATTTAGGGAGACGAGAAGAGAGTTGGAATATAACTTTGCCAGGGTGAGGGTGAAAGTGATGTGGACGTCCAACTGGGGGAAGCCCATAAAAATGATGAGATCTGCGGTGGCCGCGAGGGCTGCGCTCACAAGAAGACAAACCCGCTCAGTTTTCGAGGTACAGAGGAAACGGAGCCCAAGATTTCTTACCGGTCAGCGACCCAGTCTCCATGGTCAAGATGATGATGCGCCGGATGAGATCTTGCGTCTCTTTGTAACTGGAATTTTTTCTGGAAAGCTAGACCGTGACGAGTCCCAAGTAAGTCCCGGTAATGACAATATAGATGAAAGGGTTACTCACCACCCAAGCCATAGATACTGCGATGAGGACGTCGCAGGTCGCGCTACCTGCCAGCCACATCTATGTAAGGGATCGAATTTCAGTACTTTTACTCCTTGATAGATGGATCAGCAACTTACGATGCTTCCTACGAAACACCGGTCCCGTAGCTCTGACAGGTATGTTATGGTGGCCGCGAGACTTCCAGCAGTAATCGCGCCAACCAATTGAACAAACGCAGTCTGTTAGGGCCGAGAAAGTGAGGATTCATCGAAACCTAGAAAGTCCTTACTCACGATGAAAATTGCTCCAGGCAGTAAGATCTTTGAATCAGACAAGAGTCGTATCCGATAGGCGTAGTACGATTGAACAAGAAAAGCAACTGGAAGCACTGAGTTGAGTACAGGACACTAGCGTTAGAGTTGCCGCCCGTCGTACTTATCCCGTCACAAAAGCATAGGTCCAGCCAAAGTAGGCCGATACGTCCAAGTTTGTCCAGATTCCCGTACCCATATCCGAATGATTGGAACGCATCGTAGGTGATCATGGCAGTCTGAATCGTGTCAATTATGAAGACGCTATAGACAAGGCTCCGGAAGACGCGCTTGTCGTTTGGGAAGGCCATGTAGTAGATATCTGCAAAAGAGCGGACGGAAGACGCTCAGTCGGGAGTCATCGGCTGAAGCCTTTCAACTGACAAGTCTGAACGCAAACCACGCCATATAGACCATAGTTCAGGAGATACCCCATAAGCTACCTCAATTGTATGGGTCAACCTTTGCTAACATTTCGAAAGCATGACGCACCAGAGGACCCGTACTGAACGTGAACGTAATTGTTGACCGTTAGTAGCTGGAGGACTGGGGGATCGGGGTTGATCATGGGGAACTCACACTTCAGCAATGTTCTTGGGGACTCCTTGGGCGGCTCCGCTATCAGACATGTCGATATGGCGAGTGAGGGCTTCACGGTTTCAACCCGAAGTTCGTGCTGTTTTAAGGGATGGGAGCTGTTTCCAACCTGGGGTGATGCTTGTCGTTTTATATTGGCGAGCCGAGTAGGGGGCTTTCCCATGGACTAATTCAGATTTCGGAGCTGGTAGCGGTGTTCGGGTTCTATGCTACCGTCTCTCGAGCACCACAACTGCGATTGGAACTCACTCCTATGTCGGCATTTCAGTTCTCGCAGCGAGGGAACCAGATATCACGGGACGTAATCATCTCGGTTCTAGTGATCGATGAATTGATTACGGCGAACCTAAATTGCCGCCTTGATCAAGGCCAAAGCAATCATGCGCGGATCTGCATCCGCCCGCATTTGTAGGATAGTTGCTCCCCTTTGCTGTTGGTATCCAATGGTGTGTCCCCACATGTATGTGCGTGGGATCCTCGACTTCTGGAGGTTCAGATGTCAACGGGAAATACACAGCGCTCCGGCACAATCGATGTATACTGTTGAGGACTTGCGACAGCGATCAGTTCACTAAATGGAATAGAAACACCTCATTGCTGTAATCGAAAGCGATCTCTCCCGCACCGGTACTCACCGACAGCTGAACGTGAATCTCAACCGCTCTCTCCGGCATCAGCGACATCGGAAGCTATGGAGCTCGCGGGTACTGAAACGCTTGGGAATCTGATGGGCTTTGAATTCTAAGTTCAGGACAAAGGGCGGCTGTAACAGGAGTTGAAGGAGAAAGTCGTCACATGATGGAATCCCAACGGCACATCTCATAGTATCACCACGAAGAATGGTGTTCATAGAGATGTCCCATCCTAGGCTTGGGTGACCAAGGTAAGCAGCGAAACCCTACTGGAGTGATGTTCGATGATCTCGATCAGGAAACACCATACATCTCCCTGAGTTCTGTAAATACCCTCGACTCCGTAACGTGACAAAGTGAAATTAATCCATTTCTGGGTTTGATCGAAGAATATTGTTGTACATGAGAAAGTAGGTTTCACGAGGATTAGATACCTAGGGATAGAACTTTCCCTTGATGATATCCGACGCTACACAGAACAAATTAGTCTCGGAGTAGACTTTGAAGTGGTCATCTCTCACCCAACTCTGCGATTGTGTAGACGGTGGCTAAGATTACAAGGCCGCATCAGTCAGAATTCACCGACACATTTCGGGCTCGCTCACCTTGTGTATGAGCTGCAATATTTAGAGGGACAACGGAGAGATCAACCACCCGTATGTTCTTTGTTCCATATACCTGTAGCTCTCTTCGTGAGCAGTCCTTGGGTTAGGAGGCGTATCTGTCCTTACCTTTAGATGCGTGTCAACGACCCCATTTTTCTCACGCGGGAGCATCGAGCAGGATCCCGCCGTGTCTAAGAGTACGAGATGAGACTCCTCAGCCATCAGCCTGCAAAGAGAAACGGTCGTGTCTCACGCCATGTAGAACCCAATGCATCTTTCCCCCATTCTGGTGCTCATGTCAGTACTGGATAACGTCTTAAGGAGAAACACAGCGAGAGCCCGCTCAACCTACCTGCCAATTTCTCATCAGTATCGACTCCGGGTCCAGGAATGTATTCGCAGGCTGTCGATAATGCCTGTGAGTGTTGTCAACCGTGAGCTAGATGGGGTGGGACTTGCCAATCTCATCCCGCAACGGCGATGCCTGTGCGATTTTCCTGGCGTACTTGATACCTTCCAGTAGGATATCTCGATCTAGAACCATAATTAGATGAAATCACACCCGTCAGAAAAGAATGAATCAGACCGATTCGATGTTCCCAGTAATGAGGATCCATCTCTGGATCAACCGACGGGTCGTTAGATGACGAATGAATCGTTCCTCTCGAAAAGGCGTGGTTTGAGAATACCGCAATCGAGACATACTTCTTCCCCTCGATGGGTGGCACTAAGAAGGTCTCTCGTGAGACCTCTCAGTATTTTCGACAAGAAACTTTCACTTACGACCCACTCCGAGGAATGTGGCTGTAACGGCAATTTCACAGTCAAGACCACCATTCGGGATTCTTTCTAGCTGTATGTCGTATTGTTCGAGTAAACCTGGCGGATACGCGCTGTTGGTCTTTACGTCTTCTTCAATCTGTTTCTTCTCTTGCTCATAGAGCGCTTGCGAGCGAGATGTAACATCGGCAAGCGGCACCCATGCTACGTTGGTAAACCCCGAAGTAAAAGCACCTTCTCCCTTTGCCCTAAGTAATCGATTCGTCAGTCCAGGACACACCAGAAGCAAGTGGATTCAGACTCTCACAAAAGCTCAATATGCTGCGCAGCTATCTTCTCGTCCCTGAGCATGTCCAAAGTCTCGGTTGTGGTATCTTCCTTGAGCTCTGCATAGGTGTCGTAAAGTACTACCGAGTGAGGGCAAGGGAGGAAACGAACCATAAACGGTGCCTATGAAGGTGTGTTCCTGAACGTTCTCCCCCACACCGTCGAGAGAGATCTTGACCGGCACCCCAATCCTGGACAAGACATCTTCACGTCCAATACCGGACAGTTCCAAGATCTGGGGAGACTTCAACGCGCTGAAAACGAGGTTTTAATTGTTGAACGAGGCGGTGTGGTATTCCGTCTAATCATACCCTGCAGAGATGATGACCTCCCGTTTCGCATGCGCTACGAGAACCTTTTTATCATCCCCGTAGTTGAAATCAACTCCGGTTGCGACGATATTCCCGTCTCCTTGTCCTGTCGTCACGAGTCTGTGAGCATAAGCTGTCGTGAGAACGAATAAATTGGTCCGCGTCGATGCCGGCACAAAGTATGACTTTCAAGGCAAGATAAGTGATCTAATGCGACAAAACATCGTGAGGACCAACCGTGGCTGCGTAGCTTCTCGTATGCGTTCTTGGTTCGATTGTGCTTAGACCTATATGAACACCTGTTGACTAGATCATAATGATGAGGGCTGATTCTTTTCACAGACGCGTAAATGGGGACATACCTCTCCGTGGTACTGTGTACAAGTAATCGGGATTAAGTTTCTCAACCTCTCATGAAACTGAAACGCCGGAAGACCACACTTACAGGAGCCCGAGCTTCGGGGATTCCCATCCCGAGTAAAGTCTATGTGAGTTCGGGATTCAGGATTAGGGCCATCAGAGTAGCGTGGCGCTGTGCATCCTCACATCATGCGCCGTATAGTCGATCTCGAATTTTAATTTTGGGTGAGTGACGAACAGGGGGCCTTGCACGCGCGTAAGCCTCCCTACAAAACATCATTCACGACGAAAAATATCATACCTGCACCGTTGGAGCGTTTTTCAAGATCCCAAGTGGCCTTCAGGGACTTTGCGTCGGTACGAGTCGTGGCGTCAATTGGTACATAGCTAGAAAAAGACGTATAGAACAAATGGTAGCTGGAGTACCCCGAGTGGAGAACGAGACTTACGTAGCAGCCTTGCTAAGATACTTCTCGTAAGTTGTCCAATTCCATCCTTTATTTCCAAGCTTTTCCCAGTCTTGGAGGTAAGAGTTGAGTGTCAAGTCTTTCGAGTGGATGGGCTAGAAGAACGGACCGTCGATGTCTCCTTTGGGAGGAAGAGACCAAAGTTGAAAGTTCATTGCGGAGCTACCTCCTAAGCTTTTCCCGCTGTCGGTTTGGGACTCATCAGGATGATTGAATGTTCTTAGGAGGTAGACAATCGCTTACCGGGACCACATGAACTCCTTTCCGTTCATATGTTTCTGGGGCGCCTATATTTTAAGCCTATCACGTTAGCTCACATCTATCATTCGAAGTCCCACCAGAGTGGCGGCGATAAGGCTCCATAAGGAGCGTGAGTGATGAACACAGACTAACCGTCTTGAACGCCCAGTCATAGCGTGGATTACCGAACTGTGAGCCCCACTGATTTCCCCGGGCTGTGAAGGAGAATCATCGGAGGTGAGATCGTGTCGATAAGACGAGGAAGTGAACAAAGTGACGCACTGATGAGAGGGTCATTCAGGTTCGGGTTTCCGGCGTCGAGCACGAGCACAGATACTTCAGGGTCCTCGGAGAGTCGAGAGGCTACCACTAATCCCGCTGTCTACGTAAGGTAAGCCAAGGTCAGAACACGTTTGTTCGAATCGTCTGTGTGGGATGTTGGAGACTGACCCCTCCGCCTGGTCAAGTGAGCAACTATCAGATCGAGGGAAGTTTGTAACTTGCACATAGTAACTCACCAATGACGATGTAGTCAAAGGGTTGCGAGAGAGCTTGGTCGAGGGTCACGAGAGGCATCGTCTTGGGGGATGGTGCGAACCAGGTTGATGAGGTATTCGCGACCGACCCTTCCAGGTTTTATAGCCTCTGATTGCGCTCAAAATACGCTTCCGAGCACGATGTCGGGCTCCGCGGCGACTATGGAGTCCCTTTCTCCCCAGCGCAAACAAGTTTAATGTTTGATGTTCATACGACTTCGGGCGCAGCTGCCATTACCAACATGTTGGGCTAACTCTATTAGAACCAGGTTAGTATAGAGCGAAAGGCCTGCGAGCTCGTGAAAACGTACGTCAAGAGGATTTGAAAGTGGGACCAATAAAGCCTAGCATCATAGATATCCGTGACAGGTCGCACAAAAACGGAGGGCAGAATAAGCTCGATCATAGAGAGCTCCTATCCGCGTCGCCTGACCAGAACAACGATCTCGTCCCCAATGCAAGTCGCCACTGTGGCGCGTTAATTGTGATGAAGCGTTGCGATGCGTCCCCTCATGTGACCACAAATAACGGATCGGCGTGAGCACTGTAAATCTATCGTCGTATGTTCAGAGAAGTTAAAACCTTGTTCAAAGGCCTTATGCAGCGCACCGTGTGAGATTGGGGTAGGTTCCAAAATCACTGGGCGTGTATATCATCTATCAATTAGAGCCCAAGGTCCAGAGTGGATGAATGGAGAGATACAGAATTATCCCAGCCGCAGGGCTGCCAAGCCGTATCAGATGGCATGGCGTACCTAGGACGTGGGAGAATGTGAGATGGAATTTTGTGCGGGTACTTTTGACGCTGCGTTTGAACTAGGGTGAACTAATGATAGGTGATTATCGGTCCAAGCAAGGTGTGTCTGTCAACCACATCCGCGGAAATTATGATGATCGGAAAGCTGCTGCCTGGAATGACAGACCCGCACCCGTCAATCGCTCGAAGGGAAGGTTCGGTAGCAAGGAATCGGTGCCTTTATCCTACATGAAGATGATGGGGTTGCTTTATGACTTTGAAAACAGTCAGAACGTGATGTAAGTGGCACACGAAAATCACAGCACCTAAATTCATGTAATGAAAACTTCATGCAAAGCGTTGAGTTTTCAGCTTTGTACGGCACTACGTTTCCTCGGGTATTTCATGCGCCTTCATCGATCTTTTTTCCAGACCATCGTTTCTGACGCTATTCCCGCGACTGTTAAGGAGCTGGGTTTTACCTGAATCCGCAAGCGTTTCCCGCATCATTCGATCACCTCTGAACGTGACTTTCTACCCACGCTCCCAATTTTTTACTCACGATCACGATGTCGATTCTTACTCTGCCAACTTGTATTGCGGCCCGACGGACAGCTAGTAAACTAAACACCGTACAGGACATGTATCTTAAGTTCTACCATTGGGATAACAATGCTTAGTCCCTGCTTGAATGACCCTGCCCTTGTGGTTTCCATACACAAGACCTGTGCCATACATCTACCATTGCATGGATTGGGCCCGGCATCAGAATTACCACTTGTTGATTTCTTGCCAAAACAGCGCGAGAGACCGAGAGGTGTTGACAGGCAAGTGGTGGAAGGGAGAAAGCAAGGCCAGGAAGCCAGACAACAAAACTCCCGGAGCGTTGCAAGCCATGAATGCATGACAGATCTCATGCGGTCCTGTGATCGAAACTTTTGCGATATGTCGTGTTTCAGCCCAGGTTTGAATTTTCAAAAAGGTTGCTACAGGAGGGGGGGGG